>SKCR01009308.1:0-36149 GCA_019454045.1 Zanthoxylum bungeanum
GACCCCATTATGCTGTGGAGTTCCCAAAGGAGTCCACAGGGAAACAATGCCATTTTCTCTCAAGTAATCTTGAAATTCATTGCTTAAGTATTCACCACATTGGTCAGACCTTAGTGACTTAATACTTTTATTAAACTGGTTATCTACTTCAGCTTTGAAGTCTTTGAATTTCCCAAAGGCTTCAGATTTGTACCGTATAAGGTACACATACCCATATCGCGAGTGATCATCGATAAAGGTAATGAAGTAGGAGAATCCACCTCTAGTGGTAACTGACATTGGTCCACATACATCAGAGTGTATGAGTTCTAATGTCTCCGCTGCACGTTGTCATTTACCTTTGAAGGGTAATTTGGTCATTTTACCAAGTAAACATGACTCACAAGTTCCATAAGGTTCATATTTGAAGGGTCTGAAATACTCATCCTTATGTAGCTTAGTTAATCTTATTTCATTGATATGACCTAAGGGAATGTGCCATAGAAGTGATTCATTGAGATTATTCGAGTTAACGTTGTATATATTAGAGGTTGAACATTATTTGTTAGTTTGTAAGATATAAATACCATTATTCAAAATACCATCTCCATATTTTATTTCATTGAAATAAATAGAACATTCATTACAACTTATTAGGCATGAAAAACCTTTATTACAAAAAGAAGAAATTGAAATTATGTTCTTTACTAGAGAATGTACATAAACACAATCTTCTAAGTCTAAAACTAAACCATTCGGCAAAACTAATGAATATGTTCCCACACAGAATGCAGCCAGTTTTGGTCCATTACCCATGCGTAAGTCAACCTCCCCATGATGGAGGATCCTACTGTTTCTCAGGCCCTGCACATTGTTACATAAGTGAGTCCCATAACCGGTGTCAAGCACCCAAGTAGAATGTTCAGAGTTTGGAGAATATAGTTCAATCATATACAACATACCTGAAGCATTGGGCTTCTTGGCCTCTTGGGCTTCCCTAGCTTCATTGGATTTCAAGGATCTGCAGTCTTTCTTCCAATGACCCTTCTTTCGACAAAAGAAACATTTCCCATTTCCCATTTTCTATTCCACCTTACCATTGGGCTTTAGGTGATCTGGAGCCTTGGCCTTGCCCTTATTTTTCTTTGGGCCTCGTGGCTTCAGGTCCGTACCCGTAACCATGACGGAGGTTTTAAGCTCCGATTTCAAGTCCTTATCTGCTTACTTTATCATATTGCGCAATTCTGCTAAAGTAGCTTATTTATCAGATAGATGAAACTGCATAATAAAGTTAGAGAAGTCTTTTGGTAAGGACTGAATAATTAGATCGTGACCTATCTCATGATCCATGATGAACCCGAGGTTGGCCAATTTTTCAATGTGGCCAATCATCTTAAGCACATGTCCACTAACAGATCTTTCCTTATACCTTGTTTGGAATAAGGGACATGACACTTGGAATCTCACGATATGAACGGAAGTTGCATACAACTCCTTCAAGTGAAAGATGATGGTTTGAGCATCCATATCTTCGTGAGCTTTCTGAAGTTCGTCCGACATAGAGCCAACCATTATGCAAACTGCTTACTCATCATCATCGACATGTTTCTTCTAAGCATCAAATGTATTTTGGTCACTATCTTCTGCGGGTTCAGGGGAAATGGTCTTTCAAGAACATAGAAAATCTTTTCTTAACATAAGACAATTTTAAGGTTTCTAAACCAATCATTGTAGTTGTCCCTTTTGAGCTTATGCTCATCAAGGATGGAACGAAGTGATACTCTGTTTGCCATTTGAATGTTTGTGAAATATTTTAACCCACTTATTAAGAGAGAATGTTAAAATTAGTAATATGTTTTCATTAATGTTTCATAATAACATGGGCTTTTAATATTATGAAGTTTCTCCCACTCAATTGTTTTAAAATTTTAAGCAAATCGCATCAACCCCAATATGATGGATTTCTTGTGGGCAATGATCCCATTATCATCATTTTATAACTCCGACTAGGGTCGGTCGTTATAAAATATGATAATTAGTTAGGTTCCCAACCAATTTATGATATAAATCACAATTCCTTGATTATTTGGTTGGGCAATCAAACATGTCATAGCTTATGCTAGTCCTTGTGGACACCCAATCTTTGCCACTAAGTTATAAGACCACGCCTAAGGGTCGCTGCGTCTTATGACTCAGAAAAGTCAAACCATTGTCAATAGTACGATTTAGGGACAAATTGGTATTGGTCAGTCTGGTAAAGCCTAGTCCTGCCAATACGGTTTAAGCCCTTTGGGTCTATACTTTACAATAGGAGGAAAATTTTAGACTTAAATTATTATTGAGGATTTTAGCAAGTTTAAGTGAATAACTGTCAAATGGATTCCTCCATTGAAAATTCCCAAGAGGGAGGGTGGAGCGAACTCTCTTAAATACCCTTACCTCTTAGTCTATTCTAGCCTTGGTGACAAGAATAAACAATAGATCCTCCAAATTAGTCCAACACTTTAAATATGCTTTAAGGTAATCTTTGAGTAAATGATTATCTAGATGTCTTCACAGCTTTTCCTTTTGGCTATAAAAAGGTAGTGAGTGAAAGAAGACACCAAATCATTATCTTACTCTAGTAATACCTTTGGGTAAATTAACTTTAGTTTGGAAAGTTTTATTAACGCCTTGGTCCCACCCCACTTGTATCTTTTATAATGTCTTTTATTATAAACAAATGATTTATATTTATTAGCCTTAAAGGTAATAAATCTCTAAGTTCATCATGGAATAATTACTTAGCTAAGGGATAAACAATACACTCTATATTTCTTAGAAAGTCTCTAGATGCTTGCACCATAAAATAATCATGCCAATTCTAATCAGACATAGAATCATCAAGCATATGAGTTTTAATATGTTGGAATTATTTTAGGCATTAAATAACTTTGATTAATATTTAATTATGATATTACATTTTATTTTATTCAAATAAATTTACTATTGACATTTTTCCAGATGCGTGAACTTTAAATGCAATTTCACAATTCAAATCTTAACCAAATCATGCAAAACTTGTACCTAAAATTAAGTTCAAGGTGTTAGCTTTCCAAAAAGCTTTTACACACCCAATTTCGAAAATGAGAGAGAACTTATCAAAACAAAAATGGCGCGCTCATATCACTGTTGGGAAGCGGCCGTGAGTGCGCATCAGAAAATCAAGAAAAATTATTTTGATGCCGCTATCCCTTTGCCCTATACCCATTTGTTTTGATTATTCTACAAGCCTAGGCATGTCACTATATATTCTAAGCATAAAAACTCATAAAACATGCAAAGAACATAAACCTAAACATGCTAACTATCATAAAAACTCTAATTAAAATAAAGAAAGAAAAAGACTTACTTGAACCGAAGACTCCTCTAGTCCTCCCTCCAATCTACAAGCTATTCTCGAACTCAGCAAGCTCTTCCACGTTCCAAAGAGCCACCCAAGTGTGTGGCCTCCAAAGGTGCACACACCAAAGCCAAAACTCAACGTCAATACTACGCCTTGAGTGCACAAGTATTTTGCCCTTGGTACTAGCCTAGGAAAATACCTCAAAACTTTTAACTCGAGGTTCCTCTAGTCAATTAGACTTAAGGATCGTCAAAATCAGTGGCTTACTCTTAAACTATAGAGTTGCTCACTTATATAAACCCAAGATATGAAAGGTTTGGTGCAAATATTTGTGAAGAATTCTTTGGGTTTATATAGGTGCTCCAAAGACAACAAAGTTAATTAATAATCCGTTGTGGGATAAATGTTAATTTCATCTTAGCCATTGGATCTTAATTTAGTGGTTTAATGAGATTATAAAACCCTAATAAGAGTTTGGGCCGAATTGGAATTCAAAACAAATAACAAAAAAAAAAAATTATTATTCATATTTTTATTTATCTATTTCAATTCCCAAAGTGCCACTATCGTCATTCACCAATCCCTGAGCCACTATGGAACCTCATAAATGATTTGTTCAATAATTAAACACATTGAACCATTTATGAACATTTCCTACAGCAATCATATATGCTGTTAAATTTGTACTGTGCACTGTTAACCATTGATTTCGACTTTGTTGTGTGTGACCTTTTGGGTTCCCCTCAAGTTGGACATGAAATGAATCGTGATAATTTAATCGAACATAAATTATCCTCCGATCAGATGGTCGTTCGATTTCATTGACCAAGGTTGACATCTAGCAACATGCCAAGGCCCCCAAATGAGAAAGAAAGATATATATACTCATTATGTATGCGATTTACATATGATACGGTCTCTCGCCTCACTGTATCCCCACCAGTTGACCTAGGGTATGAAAAGTGTCTACCCATATAGTCAAATGTATGATGTTGATAGTGTCATGAATTGTGCTAACCCAAGAATCTCACATGATTCTTCTGCTGCGGCCACAGTCTCAAGTATTGATCACACATATCAACCCGTGAACTGGAATACTACTCTTATAAGAAAATATTATCCGAGAGAGTGGCGATTCTCTGTTGTATCTTTACAAAATTCATTTGTTTCAACAAATGACCTAATCATACCCTTATGACCGGATCTTTTGAACCGGGGAAGGATAATGTCAAAGTTATTTGATCCACACATAAGATTGTAAAGACCTCAAGTCTAAGGACTAGTCATACAATCGATACATGAAAGTTCTCGTAGACAGATGGGATAAACACTCCATTTGAAAACTTTCGGCGGTTAGTTCGATGGACAGGAGCAACTCATGCATCCATGTGATACACCAAGCGGACGGATCTCCGCTAGTAGCCTATGAGATCGGCTACCCCACTTAAGGGCGGATCATATCATCATGCTAGTCTCTCTGCTTTGTGAACGCCCAAATTATTCACAAAACTATGACTAGGAATGTTTAAGAGTAATGATTCTCATAAGGCGTGGACGCCATCATCTTATTACTCCAAGGGCTTTATTACAGTGTTTGATGATTCATATAAGTTATGTAAGACACGTATAATAAAGATTGTCATTTTATTAATTAATGAAAATGTTACAAATACATGTACATATAGCTCATCCACAAGTTAGGTATAGGGTATATCCCTAACAATTTATTCACAATAACTTTATAATAGCTTAACAATTGGGGTCCATTTGCATTCACATATGTCGTACCACACTTCTCTTATATACATACCAATATAATTTCATAATATTTAAACATATACTTAAATTATATACTAAATACAACTAGCAAACACGCTTTATAACCTCTGATATTCACATCGGTTTCAAATCGTCCATTCATTTCGCATTAGCATACATGATCCATACACATCATGAGTTCTATCAAACATATATATACACTCAAACATATTCACAATCATTATGCAAGAAACCACAAAGCATGTATAACAATCAACACATTAAAGTTCAAATCATCCTACAATACATACATTCAGCTGGTTTACAGACAATGCTCATACGGGACACATTACATATTTTAGAATATGTATGAGATGAGTTCCATCCGAACGGATTCCTAACCAGCTCGAATACTATATCAAGAGAACATCAACAAATTTAAACATCCACACACATGCACACATATCATATGACACAAATTCATCACACGCAAACACATACATGTCAAAGATTGCTAACCATCTGACTCACCATACATATACGTATATATATATAACATATTAATATACCCATTTTTTCAAATTTTCAATACCATAGCTTTTTATTGTCCTCATATCTTTTACCTATTGGTCAAACATATATCATTTTCAAAACTCTTTCTGAAATATTGATATGATGTTTTACCCATTATATATTTTCATTCATGTATGTATCTTATTAATCATTTACTCAATTTATCTATAGTTTATCATCATATACAAATACAAAACGTGTACTAATACTTATACATATACTTGTTCATTTACATATACATATACCTACCATAACACATTCATACACTTACATACATAAACACGTGCATATAAACATTGAGCTCGTCGATTACTTTACTTATAGCATAGCAATAGCCAAAAATCCATACATGTGGTGGTCGATAACTTCACTATACACTGTCACGAAGTTCTTTCTCAATATCATCTCTTATCTATTTTCTTCTTAACCTAAACTCTTCAATCATTTATATATATATATATATATATAAACATAAATCAAATTTCAAGTATTCATCGCATAAGTTACTTACCTGGCTTCACAAGCACTCTAAGTCCTAAAAATATCTGTCAAAACAAATGGCGAAAAGCCGTCAAAATCGCGATTTATAGTATTCTCCACTTAACTATGATAAAATCACGTATCTTTCCGGAACAACCAAATCAACTCAGTTTTCAATGTTTTCAGTTTCAATAATCTTAAAACACCATTTCAAACTATTCCAAGCCACTAGTTCATTTAAATTCTCGGTTTACGTGTTTTTTGGAAAAATCTTCCAAAAACGTTTTCGTAAACGCTACGGAAAGGTCCTAAACCCTTTGAACCTACCAGGATTTAACCAAACATATTCATAATATCATATATAACTCATAACTATCATTAAAATCAAAACACTTCATTCTACGCAAAAACCAACCTTCACCAAAAACTTACATAATTTATCAGATCGATCAAACTCGTTCTTTTTTCACTCGGATTCTACCAAATGTACATATTCAATATACTAATACTCAATCAATTCAATTTATATCATTACTCTACTATACAAAGCTAATAGATATATCTGAATATTTAACTATAAACTTAAAATTTACGGATCTACACCGGGAAGTCTTACCGAGATTTCAAGGCTATATACGAACTCCAAACGATCCCACGAATGCGCTGGAATCAAAGGAATTCCGATCGAAGTTACTGTTCACCATGGGTCACTGTTCATCCAAATCGTCCTTCCTCAATTCACGTGCAACCGTGCATTGAACGAAAAATCTGTCACCGCCAACTTGTAGTACTCTCTGAGAGCTTCGATTTGGTGGGTGGCTCGGACCATGAAATGAAGCGAGGAGACAAGATCGACAAACTCATTCCGCGTGTTTCTCTCTCATTATCATTGTTCACTGGCGTCTTGGGGGCTGCCGCCGGCCACCACAAGTTAGGGGGTGGTCGGCGCACCCCTTGGCTGGTCATGTCGGGCGGCGTGACTAGCTGAATCCCAAAACGTGAAATGGGGTTGGGGGGTTTAAATTGGGGATTTAAGGAAATTATAAGAATTTTTCAATTTCTAAAAACTTATAGGTTTATATAGAAAAGTCTAGGCCCCCACAAATTTGCACTTTGGTCATTCTTCATGCACCATTTTGGTAATTCTCACAATTGAGGCCTTTCATGTGAGAATTTTAAAATGTGTTCAACATGAAAGTGGTTAGTTTTAGAAAAACGAGTCCGATGGTTCAAGAATCAACTCAATCAAAGTTCGTTTGATAATTTTATATTCGAAACAATAAAATTTTACGCGTATAATGATAAAACCAGAAATTACGTAACTAGTTCTCGAAGCCACGCATTTTCCACCGCGACGAATCTTCACTTTAAAATATTAAGATATAGTTTCTAACACATATACTCTTATTTTCAAATAATATCACATTCCAAATCCTTAGCTTAATCTCTAAAATCTTCTGGAACATTCTGAAAACAATTCAGGATATTACATTCTCCCTACCTTATAAAATTTCATCCTCGAAATATTTTCGTAAAAATTTCATGATATTTCTAACCTATTTATGTCGTTATTTGATATCGAATAAATATGTTTAGGTGAAATATGAATGAATTATTCATATTGGATATTGAATAATTTTTTTGGTAACTTTAAAAGTTTTAAAGTTACGATTTCGCCTGAACCGCGAGCTTCCGCTGCGCCTGCGCCAAAAACCCCCAACAAAAATTGGTATCATAATAGGTCTGATCCTTCATCCATTACATTTGTCATGCTTGATATATGATATATAATCCAATTTTTATATTTCCACATGTATGTAATCTGTTGAGAAATTGATCTAGATTAAAATATGTATTTGATTTAGAGTAAAAAACCTCTTTAGGAATATCCTCGTTTAAATAAGGCGTTAAAGTAACTAGTATTAGGAATACTTGTTTCTTGGTCCGCCTTGTCAGTACATATGCAAATGATTTCCTGATACTGTAGCTGTATCGTGCCAAAGCTGTGCAGTTATGGATGATGGTAGTTCATTTGCGCCAGTAGAACTTATATGATAAGATACAAATTCAAGTGAAAATGGAAATCCTGAACGTGCCAAAGCTGTCAGGACTACACCGGTAGATTGAGTTTGTCACTGAAAAGTGAAGCCTTGATACGTCTCCTTATGTACGTGCCAAAGCTGTCATAATGAGAAATGGTCATGACCAAAATCAGGAGTCACAATGAGTGTGATTGACAATGAGTTGTCTACATGTGAATATACGTAGGCGAGAATGTTCCAAAGTAGTGAGTTGAAATATATTCATGGGGTCCACTTCTCACTATGGAATTCAATTTATTATTGAATTCCCATTTTTCGTTTGGGATTACAGTATTATGTAAAGTAGTGGGAGGCACTGCTGTATTAAAAATCCATAACTAAGGCAGTGTTTAATATTATGAAATTACCGCGTATGTTTTCTTTATTCTATATTATTGATAGAATTAAACTTCTAATCCACTGCATGCATATTATTTGTATATGTTTTCTGATTTTCCTTATGGTTGCAGATTTATAGAATAGGTTCTAGATTTATAGTAGGCTTGGATATTGTTAGATTAGTCAAAACCATCAGGAACTGTTGTTCTGATTTTCTTGAAAAATCAAGATGATTAGTGACTTAGTTTCTATGTCATGATAGGTAATCTAAATAGATATATGTTTTATGATATAATTCTTTAGAAAGAATAGTTTCTTGTGCGGTAAGAATTGACATGAATTTATTCATGTCTCAAGATTCTTGACTGGCATTAGGAAAACCCCATTAGGTATTTGCTTATCTGATAATGACGTTTCTTGGCTTTAGTGACCTTTAGAGGTAGTGTCTGGCACAGTTTGCTAATCAATTATTTGCAATTGATGTGAATAGCTGAAGGCAAATTTTAAGGCTAAAGAAATGAGATGTGTATAGTTGTGTGTAGAGAATATCGATTCTCACAACACGACAACTGTAGGTATTGGATACCAGATCTCTCGTCTAGTTATTTAAAATATTATTTAATGATTATTTTGATATTTGATATCAGAACTTGCGACTATTGGATAGTTACCTGTTCTTTATAAACAGTTATTTCATATTTTAATATGACTAGTAGTGTCATTAATGAAGAGATAAATATTAAGAAAAATATTCGGTTAACTAAATAACTTAGTGTAGGCACTACATTTTTGCATATAAGTCTCGATGATGAGTCTCGTACGGAGGCACTACTCTTTAAGTTGTGGAAGTCACGGGAAACAGACGTCGGAAGGGAAGAGTCAGAAATTGACACCTTGTTGGATTTAATTTGTTTTCTTAGCTTCGGGTTTTCTCGCTAAGCCTCTGTTTTAAACTTATCCTTAGCCCAAAACCCCCGCAAGTCACACATCAAGCCCATACATCACCAAACCACACACCAAGCCCACGAAAATAACCAACCACACGCCCATAATCCCTCCAAAATAATAAATCCACACATTAAACACATGTTGAAATCCTAATTAAATCACCTTCCCAAATTAAAAGAATTAAATTAAATCCCTTGCCTAAACTAAATAGAATCAAATCAAATCCCATAGATCATCTTCCTAAACTAAAAAAAATCACCTCCCTAATTAAATAGATTTTTTTCCTTATGACACACTAATCAGAAGATATTCCCCCATAATTACACAATCTCATTTCCCTTCTCATACAAGGTAAACCCCAACCCTTTCATATAAAAAGAGGCCTAAACCCAACCTTAGGGACCCTGGCTCATTTACGCCCCTCCTCTCTCTCCCTAGAGCTACTCACGCATATCCTATCGTTTAGACACCCCTCACAGCTCACAAAAAAATCACAAGTCAATAAACCTTCAAACTCTTCACGCATCAACCACACTCAAACCTTCATATACGCCTCTGACTCGACAACAGCCCTAGCATCGTACCCCACTCTCCTCTTGACATTCACGAACCAAACATCCACAGCAACCCTCCAATTCACGCATACCACAATAACGCCCCTATATCCTTCACGTTGAAGCCTCCACGCACAACAGCCTCATCACGCTAAACCGACTACCTCTCAAACCAAAACCAGCCTTACCTCACGCCTCACCTCACAAATCAGCCCCTCCCCCTTCAACATGCCATTACCCTTCAAGGCACAGCCAATACTTCACGCACCTCACCTCACAAATTTGCCCCTACTTCACACCATATTCACCGACCAAAAAATTCCAGAAAATACCCTTGAAACAACCCATGAAACAGCCCCTGAGACAGCCCATGTAACAACCGAAAATACCCCTAAAAAAACCCCTGAAACAGCCCCTAACACAACCCAAATACCGTGGAAACAATGAGAAAACAGCAGCCCGAAAAAGAGCGAGGCAACAGAGGAAACCTGAAAACCAGTGAATCGAAAAAGTTGCGGACCATCAACCCTTCTGACAACCGTGAAACACTCTTCCAAGAGACGACTTAAGAGGTTAGACCTGAGGGCACCTTTTTTATTTATTCTCCTTTATTTTTTATTTATTTTCTCATTTTACTTCGCATGAGTATTGTGGATTGGTGTATGATATGACTTTCGGATGAATGGATTATTTGTTCTCACTTGCGGTATATCAGATGGAAACCCAGACGTAAATTCCGTAGCCGAATCTGAATGGACGGTAGTGCGGTATGTACTTGGGATACAATGCCACGTATCGCTTGAGAGACATACATATTTCATTTCATCCAACCTCGTGTTTGAGCATGATTTAGTTGTTAGTATGTTATTTATTTTTAAGTATGATTTAGTCGTTAGTATGTTATTTATTTTTAAGCATGATTTAGTCGTTAGTATGTTATTTCTTTATGCATGATTTAGTTATTTGCTTTCGCATTAGGAATTTAATATAAGTTTATGTTTAGGTTGTTACCTATTTTATTCATGTTTGATAATCCAATATGCTCATGAGATTATTGTGTATTACCGTGTGTTTGCCGTTATGATGACTTACTTTTAAAGCATGCGAACTTCGATATAGGTTTTATTTTCATGCACATGAACATAGAAATAGAATACTCTTGGGAATATATGTTGCGTAGACTTGGTTAAATTATTACACAAATCCGTTCATTACAAGTGGCATAAGTAAGGGACCATTCCGAACCCAACGGTTTGAGGTCTTCCCTTGCGAAGGGTGAATGCGGCCTTAAATATTTGTCCCAGTTCACACTGGGTGGCGACTCTATTATTCTCTGGTTTAGTTCCTCCGTGGGTTATTCCGTACTCCCAACTAGGCCGCGAGCCTGGAACAACGTCGCCAATTTCTGTGTCCTACAGTCTGGCGACTCCACTGGGGATAGAGAATCGGCCCCGAAATAATGTCTTGTAATGTTTGTGATTTCTGCTTTAGTTAACTGTGTCTACCGTGGGTTGAAGGGGTTTAATCAAAGGCATTTTTAAAGCTTGGTAATGGTTTGGTGTCTTCCTTCATTCACTACCTTTCTGTAAGGAAAAGCCATGAAGGCACTTAGATAATCATTTACTCGAAGCTTACTGTGATGGACTAATTTGGAGGACTTGTTGTTTATTCCTGTCACCAAGGCGATAAGAGCCTAAGAGGCTTGGGTTTTTAAGAGAGTTCGCTTCACCCTCCCTCTGGGGAATCTGCAATAGGAAATCCATTTGACAGTCAGTCATGCACCATAACTCATTGGCACGTACCTTAGCGTATAAAAAAGGTGCGCTCACTTGGTCATTTGAACCCTTGAGTATGGAGTCCTAGTTGTGGGAAATCCTTCACCGGCGATAGCCTTTGTCTATACCCTTATAAACTCGCACATGAACTGTAGTTGTAGGACTAATAAAAACTATTCCTTTATGCTTGCATTTAGGACCATCGTCATTTGGATTCAGTTGGACTTTTTGTCATGAGGTATGGGCTTGTTGGGCCATTTAAACTGGGACGAGTCCGTGCTTTATGGAAATTGGGCCAAAAGCTTCTAAAATGCCGATGGGTCACTTTATGTTTAGGCATTTTATCATTTTAAGTTGTTTAGCCATGTTATCGTAAAAATGTAAACCTACTGGGCCTTTTCAATTGAGACAAGTTTGCACCGCGCAATAGTATGATTGAATGCTTTAAAATGATAATGGGCCGACTTATATATTACATACATCGCACGCATCTCATGCATTTGATGCATACACGCATCATGTTAACCCTGTGTCTTAAAAGCCATCATAGATATCTGTTGGATTAGAGAAGAAAGAAAAATTTGTCAAAAAGAGTTTAGCAAACATGGATATCGAGGAAAAGGAAACCGAGGGACAGAAAACTTTACAGCAAGGATAGAAAGACCATTGTGAAAACAAAAACAGAGAAAAAAAAAGAAGAAAAAATTGCTTGTTCTTAGTCCCTAATAGTTAGGCTTAAGTCCAATGATGAAATCGTTTACTTTAGGGTGAAATCTTAGAAACGATAAACTCTTGATGTGCTTTTATCTGATTGAGTGATTGATCTATGTTAGACTCGTAAGCATTTCACTATAGGTTCTTAGAGGTGAAAACCTGAGTAGTTGGCAAGGTGACTAGTTGAAGAAATTGTAGGTCGGTGAATGACCATTTGCTTAGATTTTTATCTTGATTTGCTTATGTTATGATGTGTGGTATGGTTGAAAATGAAAAGAAAAGTCTCTAAAAAAAAGAATTGAACCACCTATAGCCAATAAGCGTGAAGCTAGCCATTGGCGAGTATTAGGACCACCATGAGGAGAAATACTACCTTAAAGGGTAGGTGTGTTGAAAAAAATAGAAAGAAAAAAGGAGAAAAGAAAAGAAAAGAAAAAAGAAGTTCAAAATGAAAAGAAAAAAAGAAAGAGACAAAAGTGAAAGAAAACCATACCACATTGAGCACAGAAAAGCAACTGCATGCATAATTGAGACATCTAGGTTGGTTTGACCCATCGATCCCAATTTTTTGACGAAATCATTGAGTTGGCTCACCTGGGGATTAATCTACAAAGGAACCTTTGCACACACACACTTTGAGTCTGGCTTAGATCATTTATTCAAAGACTTGGATTTGAGTTGTGTTGATTGTTTTGAAGGTTCTCTGGTTTCATTACTGAGCATTCTTTGAGGGCAATAATATGTGTAACTATTGGGACTATTTTGTAGAATGTGATATAGTATGATGATATGGAATGCCACATCACGTGGTTCACCTTGACCTATTACAAGCAGCGAAGAGTAGAAAGCTAAATCAAGACTGGGGGCGACCAGTCTACCACCCCACAAATAAGGGAAACAACGAGATCTTGAGCCATGAGCCAGAAGAGAACTCGCAGAAGGAAATTACAAGCAGACCCAGGGGGCGACCAAAGAATTTTGTAGGCAAGAAGCACCGAAGAGCACAAGGAAGACCTAACCCATCGGAATAGGAAACACATTCATGCATGCAAGCATACACGTCATATACACACAATCTTTGTCTTGTTTTTATTCTCAGGTTTTAAAGAAAATAGGAAAGCGGCAAATGCAAGCCAACCAGAAACAACAACATAGCATCATCAGTTTCGGGAATGAATCTCAGGGCCGAGGCCCACACTCTCAGCAGTTTGGGGAATGAATCCCAGTGTCGAGGCCCACATCGTCAGAGTTTTGGAATGAATCCGGGAATGAATCCCAGGGTCAAGGCCCACATCGTCAGAGTTTTGTAATGAATCCGGGAATGAATCCCAGGTCGAGGCCCACATCGTCAAAGTTTTGGAATGAAACCGGGAATGAATCTCAGGGTCGAGGCCCACATCGTCAGAGTTTTGGAATGAATCCGGGAACGAATCCCAGGTCGAGGCCCACATCGTCAGAGTTTTGGAATGAATCCCAAGGTCGAGGCCCACATTATCAGAAGTTTTGGAATGAATCCCAGGGGGCGAGGCCCACATCAATATCAGTTTGGGGCGAGGGCTACATCAGTATCAGTCTGGGGGTGAGGCCCACATCAGTATCATTCTGGGGTCGAGGCCCACATCATTATCAGTATGGGGGCGAGGCCCATATTAGTATCAGTCTGGGGGCGAGGCCCACATCAGTATCAGTTTGGGGACGAGTCCCACATCAGTATCAGTTTGGGGTGAGGCCCACATCAGTATTAGTTTGAGAATAGAGCAAGGTTCGGGAATGAACAAGCCGAGAATGGCACTCCGAGAATGGAGCACGATTCGGGAATGAACAAGCTGAGAATGGCACTCCGAGAATGGAGCACAGTTCGGGAATGAACAAGCCGGGAATGGTACTCCGAGAATAGAGCAAGGTTCGGGAATGAACAAGCTGAGAATGGCACTCCGAGAATGGAGCACGGTTCGGGAATGAACAACTCGAGAATGGCACTCCGATAATGGAGCAAGGTTCGGGTATGAACAAACCGAGAATGGCACTCCGAGAATAGAGCACGGTTCGGGAATGAACAAGCCGAGAATGGAGCACGGTCCGGGAATGGACCACATCATAGTAATGATTCGCGAATGGACCATATCACAGTAACGGTTCAGGAATGGACCACCTCACAGTAATAGTTCGAGAATGGACCACCTCACAGTAACAGTTCGGGAATGGACCACCTCACAGTAACGGTTCGGGAATGGACCACCTCACAGTAACGGTTCAGGAATGGACCACCTCACGGTAACGGTTCGGGAATGGACCACCTTATAGCACAGTTCGGTAGTGATTTATAGAGATCGCAGCATCTTGCAGGGATGAACCTTAGGGTTGCAGTACCTCAAACAATACCAACTCAGTTCGAAGTAACAGGAAAGTCAGGTGGCAACTGGCGAGCCAGGTAAGAAAAATGCATTGCATAAAATTTGATAGGATTGTCATTGTCACACACTGCACAAGTCCCATCAAAGTGGGGGGTGACTGTAGGCACATTATTTTTACATATAAATCCCGATGATGAGTCTCGTACGGAGGCACTACTCTTTAAGTTGTGGAAGTCGCGGGAAACGGACATCGGAAGGGAAGAGTCATAAATTGACACCTTGTTGGATTTAATTCGTTTGCTTAACTTCGGGTTTGCTCGTTAAGCCTCTGTTTTAAACTTATCCTTAGCCCAAAACCCCCGTAAGTCACACATCAAACCCATACATCACCAAACCACACACCAAGCTCACCAAAATAACCAACCACACGCCCATAATCCCTTCAAAATAATAAATCCACACATTAAACACATGTTGAAATCCTAATAAATCATTTTCCCAAATTAAAAGAATTAAATTAAATTCCTTGCCTAAACTAAATAGAATCAAATCAAATCCCATAGATTATCTTCCTAAACTAAAATAAATCACCTCCAAAATTAAATAGATTTTTTCCTTATGACACACTAATCAGAAGATATTCCCCCATTATTACACAATCACATTTCCCTTCTCATACAAGGTAAACCCCAACTCTATCCTATAAAAAGAAGCCTAAACTAGGGACCTTGGCTCATTTACGCCCCTCCTCTCTCTCCCTAGAGCTACTCACGCATATCCTCTCGTTTAGACACCCCTCACAGCTCACAAAAGAATCACAAGTCAATAAACCTTCAAACTCTTCACGCATCAACCACACTCAAACCTTCATAGACGCCTCTGACTCGACAGTAGCCCTAGCATCGTACCCCGCTCTCCTCTTGACATTCACGCACCAAACACCCACAGCAACCCTCCAATTCACGCATACCACAATAACGCCCCTATATCCTTCACGTTGAAGCCTCCATGCATAACAGCCTCATCACGCTAAACCGACTACCTCTCAAACCAAAACTAGCCTTACCTCACGCCTCACCTCACAAATCAGCCCATCCCCCTTCAACACGCCATTACCCTTCACGACACAGCCAATACTTCATGCCCCTCACCTCACAAATTTTCACCTACTTCACACCATATTCACCCACCAAAACAGTCCAGAAAATACCCTTGAAACAGCCCCTGAGGCAACCCTTGTAACCACCAAAAATACCCCTGAAACAACCCCTAAAACAGCCCCTAACACAGCACAAATACCGTGGAAACAGTGAACAAACAACATCCCAAAATAGCGAGGTAACGGAGGAAACCTGAAAACCAGTAAATCGAAAACGTTTCGGAGTATCAACCCTTCCAACAACCATGAAACACACATCCAAGAGACGACTTAAGAGGTTAGACCTGAGGCCACCTTTTTTATTTATTCTCCTTTAATTTTTATTTATTTTCTCATTTTACTTCGCATTGGTATTGTGGATTGGTGTACGATATGACTTTCGGATGAATGGAATATGTGTTCTCTCTTGCAGTATATCGGGTGGAAACCCAGACGTAAATTCCGTAGCCGAATCTGAATGGACGGTAGTGCGGTCTGTACTTGGGATACATTGCCACGTACCGCTTGAGAGACACACATATTTCATTTCATCCAACCTCATGTTTGAGCTTGATTTAGTCGTTAGTATGTTATTTATTTTTAAGTATGATTTAGTCATTAGTATGTTATTTATTTTTAAGCATGATTTAGTCGTTAGTATGTTATTTCTTTATGCATGATTTAGTTATTTACTTTCGCATTAGGAATTTAATTTATGTTTATGTTTAGGTCGTTACCTATTTTATTCATGTTTTATGCTCATGAGATTATTGCGTATTACCGTGTGTTTGCTGTTATGATGACTTACTTTTAAAGCATGCGAACTTCGATATAGGTTTTATTTTCATGCACGTGAACGTAGAAATAGAATACTCTTGGGAATATATGTTGCGTAGACTTGGTTAAATTATTGCACAAATCCGTTCATTATAAGTGGCAAAAGTAAGGGACCATTCCGAACCCAACGGTTTGAGGTCTTCCCTTGCGAGGGGTGAGTGCGGCCTTAAATCTTTGTCCCAGTTCACACTGGGTGGTGACTCCATTATTCTCTGGTTTAGTTCCTCCGTGGGCTATTCCGTACTCCCGACTAGGCCGCGAGCCTGGAACAACGTCACCAATTTCTGTGTCCTACACTTAGAACAATGCTTTATGAGATTTTATCACATAAGCATCAGATGCTTATTCCGTATGGTAATGGATGGTCTGATACAAGATTTCACCACATATCCTTATCCATTTAATGAATATTATATTCGGAAATGTGAATAAATCTCATTTAACTAATGATCTTCATTGGACCACATATTTATTACACTAATACATTGGATGTATGTAGTGTAATGAATTATAAATTGCCTTGGATAGTTTTCTTTACTTCGTAAATTTGTTAGTGAGTTGTCATGACTTAGTTACGTGTTTCTAAAAGAACACATATTGAACGTCTTAAATGGTTCGAGAACTTTCAATATGTTTCTGATGAAACGCGGACAAAATATTTTGAATGGTTCAAAGATTTTCGATCTGAAGTTTTGAAAACTCTATCTTTAAAATTCATCATAAGTATTTGAATTGTTCAAAGATGTTTGATAATTAGTTCTAAGGTTATTTATGGTAATTAGTTCTAAGGTTATTTAATAAATACGATTCTTGCTCAATATTATTCTTCTACGATTCCATCGTGATAGAATTGGTTAGTGGGAGAAATCAAATCTTATATGATTTGATTCGTTTGGTATTGAGTGTTACCAAATTAGTTTCAATACCCTTGGGGATATGCTCCAGTAACACTAATTCATCATTTTAATTATTGTTCCATTAATTTCTACAATTACGTATATGATATGTATAGGTAGAAATTTTGAATCTTGAAAAGTTTGAGATTAGAATCTTTCTTTTGTATAATGGTTATATAATTCAAATGTACTTGCGCCTCGGAAGTACAAGAAAAAGTTTATCATTTATTCTATTTAATAGAATATTGTATTCTATTTGATAGAATATCTTTTTTACGATCCTGAGTAATTAAATTATTTTATTACTTGGTGTGTAACATCAAATATTGACCATTGTAGAAAAGACTTGACTTATTGAAGTTAAATGTTAGAGTGATAAACTATAAGTGGAACTGTATAATTAATAAGATGAAAAGAACCTTAGAAAGCTTCCATATAAGTTCAATATCATGTCAAAATCATTTACAAAGTATTTGATACTTAATGGTTCTGCTGTTTTCTTATTGAAGAAAATTATCCTATAATTTATAGTGGGAACGATATATGATATCGATTTTGGAAGTTAGCATTAAACTTTAGATCTAAGATTGTTCATAGCATACTAAGATCAAGTTTTGAACTTGATTAAGCTTTCGTTATGAATTGTTCATAAATTATGCAAATTATTTGCACAGCAAAAGCAAAGTGAGCTAATTAAAGGTTCGACCTTTATAGTATGACAGTGAGAAAGGTTATACTCAACAATCTAGTGTAGATTTTGAGGAAACTTGTCTATAGTCACACCAATTGAACAATTAAAGATCTGTTAGTTAATGTTGATATTAAACTATGTATTTTGGCTAAAGAATGCAAAGTGGCATTCCTGAATGGTTTCTTCGAATAAGAGATCCATTCTGGTTTCTTGGTTTGAGAGTTCATTCTAGAATGGTCCTGAAATTTATATTTTGCTAAGATCACAGTTTGATATACAAGCTTATAGAGCCTATTGTAGACTCAGATGAGCTTCCTGAAAAATTGTGTTTTCTAATTTTGATATTAGTCAGATTGTCTGATTTTATCAAAGCATAGAGAATACACATATGATAGTAGAGTTAGTGGGAGCGTACAAATTTCTTTCTAGTATTATATATCCTAACGACATTATCATTGTTAATGTAATAATGCGATGTTTTTAAGGTAAAAAGTTTACCTAAGTCTTCTTTTCTCCGTGAAAGCAATGGGAGTAGTCTCTGTTATATTTGATATAAAGTTTCATATACGATATAAAACAAGAGACTTGTGAGATACTCCCATTAGTCGTGCATTAGATATGATCTAATAAATGATACAGCAAGACTATATGTGTGATAGTTAGTATAACTGTATGACAGTTAGTATGTCTCTTGTATATAGTATTTATCTTTTGCAATCTTACATGTTCTTATGATGTTGATAGTCTGAAATCTGTCAACCACTGTCATTATTCAAAATAGAAAACGTAAAACAATCTCTTTTAAAACTATTTCGAAAATACATTTGAAAAACTCTCTTTCTGTAAGTAAAATTAGTTTCAAAATCCATTATCGTAAAATCTTATCGAGCGTCCAGCATAACTTAACTGGACGAAACAGAAACAAGCGCCCAATGCCCAAATCGTGCTCACAGATCGGACAATGAACGAAATGATCCCCTATCGACAGAAGGTCGGGTGGGCCCGCTGTAGTTGGACAAACCCCTATACAAGCATCAAGAAGGGTGAAAAAACATAAAATCATCAAGCACCGTGACGAAAACATATCATATCGTATAATATCATAAACAATGCCGAATTGCATCAAATGAAAATGTAATTCTTTTGAAATCATTTTTCCCCCCAAAGCATAAATGTGTAAATAAAAAATAAATCGTTAACGCAAATTTTTCAAAATACATACCAATCGGCCATTACTCAGTCGCGCTCATAGACCAGACAGTGTAAGGACCATGTCTACAGGGTAGTGGGCCATCAATTTTCCAATGGTCTGGACTCCATAACAAGCGCCCCGCGAGCTAATCCGGAAGTAAACATATACAAGTACCACAGAGGGTCAAAAACATAAAATCATCAAGCACAGTGGCGGAAACAAATTTTTGATCGTCTCGACGGAAATAAGTTTTACAGTTTAAAACCATCAAAATCATTTTCGAGCATCGAGACGGAAACATAATATCAAGCACCCCAACGGAAACATATTGATATATCTTAAAACATGAAAACGTGAATCAAGTGTCGAGGCATAAAATATTTCTTTATCTTTATAATTAAAATAAAAACATCTGAATACTTTATTTCTTTCTTTTTTTTTTTATTTTTTTTTTCAAAACACTTTTGTGCCAAAAATCAAATACCAAGTTTTCAAAACAAGCGTCAAAAATCAAAATATATGTTCACAATTCGGACTATCAACATCATAGAATTACTCGTATCTCAAAACACTTGGAATTCACATTACTTACTTATAGATATACATATTCAAACCTCATACTTTTAACTTAGTATACACTTACACATACATATATTCATAGTACACAAATTTATATCAACAATCTGAATAATCAATATCAATCAAAATCATAACGCTTCATACCATATACCATAAATCAAATCAAATAATAAACATATGACCTATATGGTCTATGCGTAACAGAAAAATTACTCTGACGATCGGATACCCTAAAGCAGCAGTCACCGACACCCTAACATGTACTCTGATTGTTGGGGTTGTAGGGGTTTTAGGGGGTAAATCCGGTAACGCAGCGGAAGCGGTGGAAAATCAAATTTTCCGATTTCAAAATTTTTTCTCCGATTAATTAAATAAACATATTTATTTAATTATCCAATAATCAAATTATGAAATAAAATTCAAATGAATCATATTCAAGTGAATTTACAGAAATGCCCTTACATTGGTATTTTGTCCATTTTAGTCCGAAATTGATCTAATCAATTTTGAATGATTCTAAATCATTTCTAAGATGAACTTAGCATGTTCAAAAAATCAAAACACCAAAAGCAACCAAATCCCCAAATTTTATCCATTTGGCCGAATGCCTCCCAAAGGTGGCAATTTGTGCACTTTGTCATTTCATGCTTCAAAACACATCAAGATGTAATCCAATCAACATGAAACTTTATATGCATCATATACACATCCAAATACACAACATAAATGAAAATCCCCAAATTTGGAATTGGTCATGAACCCTAATTTTTCAATTTCTTCAAATTGGACAAATTAGACCAAATTGGTTAAATACAATACTTCAATCATGTTTCTTCCATCCATTTCAAGTCTCAACACAATGAAACAACTATAGAACAATTCTAGGTCATTTAAGAGTGGGTCAATAACTCTAGAATGGCAACAAGGTTCTAAAACCTTAAAAGAATGCTTATTACTACACTAGTAATAAACTTCCAACATCATACATGCATATCACCTTCATCAAACTTTTATCCATCAAAATTACAAAGAATAAAGAATAGAAAAACTCAAGAACATCACAAGATGTTGCCCACAACAAAAGGAACAAATTACTCTCTAATGGAAGGTTGGAAATACTTACTAAATTCCAAGCTTTTCCTTGTTTTTCTTTTCTTTTCTCTCTGCCTTCTTTGCCTCGTTTTAATGGAGTTTTTATAAAGTGAAAAGGTTAATGAAACCCTAAAATAAATGAAACAATATATACTTCAACAACATTAGCCCGTGGCCGAAATTTTGTGAAGAAATAATATCTAGATATTATTTTTGTTTCATTAAAGTTACTTTATCAACTTGTTACTTTAATCATCAAACAATTTAAATGAATAAAGCAAGTCAACAATTGCAACTCAAAAATATAACCATTATATTTATTAAGGGTGTTGGCCGAATTTGAGAAAAAGAAAAGGAAATTAATATTTCAATTTTTAAACAATTTAAAAAACAAATATCTTAAGAAGTCAAAACCATTTTGACAACTTTTTCCTTTAAGTATAAAGTCAAACATTTACACTTATAATCATTTCCTAACTTTATCATTTGATGATATATTTATATTTTAATTATATTAATCATTTAACAATTAAATAATTAAATAATTAATTAAATACAAATATCTCAAATATATGTATTATATTTACTTTAAATATCTCAAATACATATATTAATGATATATGTCAAATACCTTTATTTGACTATTTATTAATGTGTATTTAATAATATCATATATTAAATACAAATACACATTAATTAGGAAATGACGGTTCGGCCCGTTCGCATGTATTTTTTTGTTTAACGTTTAAACGATTTGTAAATAATCATCATTATTCACAAAAGTTGTCATAGTGCTCTACGAGTATGTTTCATTATTGAGACTCTCTAGATTCAGGTATATCCGTCACGAAATCCAATTTCATGTGCATAATCTATCCACCCGTAGATTATGACGATCACGGATAAACTAGCTGAATCATACAGGTCGAGGTCATTGCATACGTATAATCCCTCCGTCACAGGTATCCAGATAATCCCAGAGATATAGATATAAACGTCAAATCTCTATAGGTATTATCTCGTCGATGTATCTATTAGCAATCTCTAAATAACACTCGGAACTTACTTCCGATGTATACTGTGGCCACAGATTTAACAGATTGCTAAATATATATGGACTACCTATGCTCTGTACACAAAACTGACGGATCCTATCTTGACACACACAGGATATCCTGAGGATCGATCCACACCCAACGAAAAGGCGGAGGTCTGATCTAAATAGATCGGTGACGTGACTGCCATCTAAGTGTGGAGGATCTCTCATACATCCACAGTGGTGTCTCAAGTCGAAGGACCACTATGCTACTTAACCCGAGAAGATTCTTATTGACGTTGGTGTACCATCCATTAAGAATCTTCGGTGAGCCGTTCAGTGTTTATCCACTATAAACACCTACACGTCTATACGAGTCTCCATAGACTCATGGTTCATTGGGATAAACCATCGGACCAAGTCTCGATATACGACATGTACTGGTCTCAACGGATTTGACTAACCGACCCGTGTTAGCAAATCTTGACCAGGAACTATGTTTGATAATATTCATATAGCAGTGACACTTCCCAATGTCAATTACAAACTAACTTTGTAACTATGTACTGCATTATATATTATCAGGCCTTTGTCTAATATATACATATCACTAAACCACATTTAGTTTCAATCTAATCGTAATCAGATCGAATACGTATATAAGAACAAGAGGTGCAACCATAAATAAGTAATATTATGGAATAAAGGGATGTTTGTATTCATGAATCAGACATAAATACGGTCCGGATTGGCGCTCTGAGCACCAACCCCAACAGGGGTTTTAGCGCGGGAGCAGCGGAAGCGCGCGGTTTGGGCTAAATTGTAACTTTAAAACTTTTAAAGTCACCTAATAAATTATTCAATATCCAATATGAATAATTCATTCACATTTCACCTAAACATATTTATTCGATATCAAATAAGGACATAAATAAGTTAGAAACACTACAAAACTTTTACGAAAATATTTTTCCGCAAAATGGCATAAAATGTATTTTTGCCCAAACCGACCAACCAACACACATGGGGGCTTCCCAGGTCAGCTCCAATAGGGCTTGGGTAGTTCATGGGCTGCCTGAATAGTGACCAATTCTCTGTTTGGATAGCGGACATCTGGTAAGCCCAAAACTCACCCGGTAACGCCGTTTTTCGCCGTTTTCGCATATTTCAACTTCGAAACAATTTCCAGAAGTTGTTCCAATATCCAAAACACATCCAATACATTTATATAACATACTTTTTCCAGATCTGATTTGGTAACCAAA
Organism: Zanthoxylum bungeanum; assembly: GCA_019454045.1. NCBI lineage: Eukaryota > Viridiplantae > Streptophyta > Magnoliopsida > Sapindales > Rutaceae > Zanthoxylum > Zanthoxylum bungeanum. The sequence continues at coordinate 23,667 of SKCR01009308.1, forward strand.
AATATCATTTTTCATGCTTTAAATCCAATTTTCTCAACATTAATCATATTAATATTTACACCAACCAAATGCACCACAAATGAAGAACTCAAGAAAAATTCTAGGAGTTACAAGAGTGGTCATAACACTCTAGAATTGCAACAAGTCATCAAATGATAAAATTGAACTAATATTACATTAATATCATTCAATTAAACTTCACACATGCATCTAGCCTCTAAATCCATCCTCCAAATCAAAAAGCCCCAAAATATAAGAAAGGAAGAAACCCTAGAACTTGTTTAGATGCTCAAGAATAAGAAATAAACTTTTTAAGTTTAAGAGTTATGAAGATTACCTCAAAATCTACTAATTTCCTTAATCTTTTTCTTGATTTATTCACTTGCTTCCTTGTTTCTTCAAACAATTTTTGGGTGCTTTCTTGCTTGAAAGGTTAAGCCATGGCTTCTTATGAAAAAGAAAAATAAAATTTTTCACTTTATATACTACGGTAAAGTTTTCGAACCATTCAAAAATATTGAAAGTTATTGGTTCGGCCATTCAAAATATTCTATTAGCGTTTCATCATAAACATATTGAAAGTTATCGAACCATTCAAGACGTTCAATATGTATTCTTTTAGAAATACGTAACTAAGTCATGACAACTCATTCACTAAGTTACAAAGGAAAGAAAACTATCCAAGGCAATTCATAATTCATTAAACTACATACATCCAATGTATTAGTTTAATAAATTTGTGGTCCAATAAGATTTAATCACATTCCCAGAATACAATATTCATTAAATGGATAAGGATATATGGTGTGATCTCATATCAGACCATCCTTTGCCATATAAAATAAACATCTAATGCTTAAGTGATAAAATATCATAAATCACTGTTCTAAGTTATTTACTTAATCGAATATTTTTCTTAATGTGTATCTCTTCGTTAATGACACTACTAGTCGTATTAAAATATGTAACAACTGTTTATAAAGAACAAGTATCTATCCAATAGTCACAAGTTCTGATATCAAATATAAAAACAATCATTAAACACTATTTTAAATAACTAGATGAGAGATCTAGTATCCAATCCTTATAGTTGTCGAATTATGAGAATCGATATTCTATACACATAATTATACACATCTCATTTCTTTAGCTTTATAATATGCATTCAACTATTCATAACAATTGTGAATAATTGATTAGCAAACTGTGTCAGACACTACCTCTAAATGTCACTAAAGCCAAGAAATGTCATTATCAAATAAACAAATACCTAATGGGGAATTCTTAATGCCAGTCAAGAATCTCGAGACATGAACAAATTCATGTCAATTCTTATCGCACAAGAAACTATTCTTTCTAGACTATTATATCCGAAAACGGATGTCTATTTAGATTACCGATAGTGACTTAGAAACTAAGTCATTAACCATATTGATTTTTCAAGAAAATCGGAACAACAATTCCCAATGGTTTTGACTAATCTAACAATATCCAAGCCTACTCTTAATCTAGAACCTATTCTAGAAATCTGCAACCATAAGTAAAGTTAGAAAACATATACAAATAATATGCATGCAGTGGATTAAAAGTTTAATTCTATCAATAATATAGAATAAAGGAAAACATAAGTGACCTTTTTCATAATATTACACACTACCTTAGTTATGGACTTAACCCAGCAGTGCCTCCCACTACTTTACATAATGCTGTAATCCTCAATGGAAAATGTGAATCCAAAAATTAAATTGAATTCCATAGTGAGAAGTTGACCCCATAAATATATTTCGACTCACAGCTTTGGCACGTTCTCGCCTACGTATATTCATAAGTAGACAACTCATTGTCAATCACACTCACCGTGACTCATGATTTTGGTCCTGACCGTCTCTTGTTATGACATCTTTGGCACATTCACAATGAGGCGTATCAAGGCTTCACTTGTCAGTGACAAACTCAAGCTACCGATGTAGTTCTGACAGATTTGGCACGTTCAGGATTTCCACTTTCACTTGAATTTCTCTCTTATCATATAAGTTCTACCAGCGCAAATGAACTACCATCAGCCATAACTACACAACTTTGGCATGATACAACTACAATCCGTACTGACAAGGCGGACCAAGAAACAAGTATTCCTAATACTAGTTACTTTAATGCCTTATTTAAGCGGGGATATTCCTAAAAAGGGTCTGTACTCTACATCAAATGCAGATATTAATTTAGATCAATTTATCAACAATTTAATTCTACCTAGGAAAACATAATTCTCTGTTATGTTTTCCGTTAGCGTAGAACCGAAAAGTTACGAAACATCTATATTCCATTGCATGTGAAAAATATCAAAATTGGATTATATATCATATATCAAGCATAAAAAATGTAATGGATGAAGGATCAGACCTGCTCTGTACCAATTTTGTTGAGGTTTTAGCGCGGGCGCAGTGGAAGCTCGCTATTCGGGCAAAATCGTAACTTTAAAACTTATAAAGTAACCGAATAAATTATTCAACATCCAATATGAATAATTCATTCATATTTTACCTAAACATATTTATTCGATATCAAATAATGACATATATAAGTTAGGAACGCTGCGAACCTTTTACGAATAAATTTTTCCGTAAAATGGCATAAAATACGTTTTTGTCGAACTGACCAACCAACACACATGGGGGCTGCCCAGGTTAGATCCAATAGTGCTTGGGAAGTTCATGGGCTGCCTGAATAGTTACCAATTCACAGTTGGACAACGGACACCCGGTAAACCCAAAACTCACCCGGTAACACGTTTTTTTTACTGTTTTCGCATATTTCAACTCCGAAATAATTTATGGAAATTGTTCCAATGCCCAAAAAACATCCAATACATTTATACAACATACTTTTAATCACAAAAATCGCATAATTTCCAGATCTTATTTGGTAACCAAAAATATCATTTTTCATGCTTTAAATCCAATCTTCTCAACATTAATCATATTAATATTTACACCAACCAAAGTCAACACTAATGAAGAACTCAAGAACAATTATAGGAGTTACAAGAGTTGTCATAACACTCTAGAATGGAAACAAGCCATCAAATGACAAAATTGAACTAATCACTACAAGAAAATGTACTTTTAGCGTCCAAAACTTTAGCGTCGAATTTAATTTCGACGCTAATAATCACTTTTAGCGTTGAACGTAATATTCGACACCAAATGTCAACATTTTAGCATCGACATCCATATTCGACGCCAAATTGTCTACTTTTAACTTCGAATATAAACCCGACACTAGCGTCGAAAAATTTTCGACGCTAAAGATTTTCAACTATTCCCATAATCTTTGGCGTTGACATAAATTACGATGCTAAATTTTATACTTTTAGCATCGAAACACGTATTCGACGCCAAAAAGTTGACATTTAGCATTGAATACGTTGCGTCGCTAAAGTTTTATGACGATACCATCGACAATCTGTTAATCTTTAGTGTCCAAATTTAATTTCAATGCTAAAAATCTGACATTTAGCTTCGAAATAAGGTATTTAACGCTAAAAATAGATTAAAATGTAGAATGCCACAAACCCTTCTTCTCCCCTTCTGCTTTTTCTCTCATCCTTTTCAATCTCATCCTCTGCAATCTGAGACTCTCTCATCTGCAACCTCACAACTCTTTTAAAAATTTTAAATAAAATTGTAATTAATTTTCCATAAGGTAAATCTTCTTTCATATATCTTTATTATTTTTCTTTATATTTGCAAAGAATAATTATATATATTTCACTTAAGTATTTCAGTTTAATCTTTGTAAAAAATTATGGTTTTCATTTTTTGTGATTATGTTTATTATATACATTTCGTTAGTGGTTTATTATTCATATATGTAGATTAGTTAATTAACTAAATATATTTTATTCTGTAAACTAATTAATTAATCAACTAAATATATATGTTTATGCTTAAATATATAATTAATGAATTTGTAATATTGATAAGTGTAATATGATGTTTAATAATTATATTTTAATATTTAGGTATTTGGCTGAAATGGATAGAAATTGGATGAGCTCAGTGGATAGATTGAGTGTTGAATACCGTAATGGAGTGTATGAGTTCATGGAATCGGCAAAGCAACACATTAATACAGAAGGTCTTGTCCGGTGTCCATGTACAAATTGTTTGAATAGGAAAAGGAAACGGTTAGATGAAGTTCATGATCATTTATACATGTCGGGAAGAGAAGTTATTAATTTCGGTGAAGGGAGCAGTAGTTACAATCAACTTGCAAACGATGAGATAACCGATGTTTTGCATGACTTACAAGGTCCACAACTTGGTCGTAGTATTAGTGGTGAATACCAGTGTTAAGTGGAAATGATCAAAATTTATTTAGTGAACTACTTGATGAGGCAAAAAAAAAATCCATTTGAAGGTGCTGGAATGTCGATATTGAATTTCATTGTAAAATTATTAAACATTAAAGTGATCAACAGAATGACCAACAAAAGTATTGATATGATGCTAGAGTTACTAGGGCAAATGTTACCGGTTGGAAGCGAACTGCCTAAGTCGTATTACGAGGCAAAGATAATGTTGCGTGATCTGGGAATGGGGTATAAATCCATTCATGCTTGTAAGTATGAATGTGTATTATTTCGTGCCGAGTATGAATCACTTGAATATTTTCCGATATGTGATGAAAGTTGGTACAAAGTCCGTGGTATGGGGAAGAAAGTGCCTCAAAAGGTATTACGATATTTCCCATTAACGCCCAGGCTGCAGAGGTTGTTTATGTCACGACACACAGCGATTGACATGATGTGGCATCATGAAAAGAGGTTGGTGCAGAGGGCATACTTAGACATCCTGCGGATGGAATGGAGTTGAAGGAATTTGATGACATGTACCTCCGTTTCATTGAGGACCCCCGTAATGTCAGGTTAGGTCTTGCCTCTGATGGTTTTAACCCGTTTGGGATATGTACAACGCTTACATCATGTGGCCCGTTATTGTTATTCCATATAACTTACCTCCATGGAAATGTATGAAGGATATGTTCATGTTTATGTCATTGTTTATCCCTAGTCCACATTCCCCTGGTAAATATATGAATATTTACTTGAGACCATTGATCAAGGAGTTACAAACATTATGGAATGTGGGTGTGCATACCTATGATGCAACTTTCGAGTAGTATTTTTAAATGCATGTCGCATTATTATGGACTATCAATGATTTTCTAGCTTATGGTTCATTATTTGGATGAAGCACTAAGGGATACATGTCATGTCCAGTTTGTGCGGGTTAAACACCTTCGCAATGATTACGGAATAAAATAGGATACACAGGGCACAAGAGATTTCTTGAGTTGAGTCATCCTTGGCTGAGGAGTAAATTATTCAACGGTGAACAAGAACCTCAGAGTATGCCCAGTCCATTGTCTGGATTTGACATACTTTGCCAACATCAAAAGCTCAGAGACAGCACACCAGAGAAATATCCTAATAATAGAGATAAAAATCGAAAATGTCAACCTGAAGAGTTGAATTGGACAGGAAATAGTATTTTCTTTGAGTTAGAATATTAGGGGACTCTGAGTTTGCGACATAATTTGGATGTAATGCATATAGAAAAAAACATATGTGAGAGTTTAGTGGGCACACTCTTCAATATTCTGGGTAAGACAAAAGACACTGTAAATGCTAGATTGGACCTACAAGATCTTAGAATTCACAGTGAATTGCATTTACAGGTCACTCCTCGAGGTTTTATTAAGCCACCTGCTAGTTACGTGCTAACTCAATCAGAGAGAAAATCATTATATGATTGGCTGAAAATGGTTAAATTTCTTGATGATTATGCAACGAATATTGGGCTTTGGGTCAGAGTTGATACAATAACAGGGTTAAAAAGTCACGATTGTCATGTGTTTCTGGAGATTCTCCGTCTTGTTGGAATTCGACCTTATATGCCCCTGAATGTATGCGACGTCGTACTTGATATATGTGGCTTCTTTAAACAATTATGTCAAAGGACATTAACCACATCTGTTATTGACGAACTTGAGCGAGGAATCATGATAATCCTATGCAAGCTGGAGCAAATATTGCCACCCACTTTTTTGATGTGATGGTACATCTGGCCGTGTATTTACCTGCTGAAGCTAGGAAATAAGGTTCTGTCCATTACAGATGGATGTATCCCATTGAAAGGTACTATACAGTTTTAAATATTACATTCTTCAATTTTTTGTGTGCATTAAATTTATTATTAATGCAAAGTTGTTGTCATATCTGCAAGGCTTTGGGACATTACAAAAAATATGTGAAAAACAAGGCACGACCTAAATGGTCAATCGCAGAGGCTGTTTTAATAAATGAGGCAATAATATTTTGTTCGATGTACATGCAGAATATTGAAATTTATTTTAATCATCGGCCACGAAACTATGATGGAGATGCAAGTAATAAGCAAGATATCACAATGTTCCATCAAAATTACAGACCGTTTGGAGCAGTAGGTGTCAAATTACTAACATTTGAGGAAGCTCAACGTGCGCATTTGTTTATATTGAGTAATTGCGATGAAGTTCAACCGTATTTAACGTAAGTCTTTTTGGTGCATAATTGTATTTTTATTGTCATACATTAACGTAACTCATTTTTTGTAAGTAACATATTACAATGCTACAATATGGTGGTGACCACAACGTTGATGGAAGACACAAAAAAGAATTTCCTAAATGGTTTGTGACAACTGTAATCCCTAACATTGTCTATTTATTTTATCCTAACAGTAAATATTTTAGTTTGTTATATTAACACATAAATATTATCATGTGTCAGATAAACAACCAAGTGCAAAATGGTCAACTGGACTCGTCCTCCTCGTTGGTTTCCTTGGCATATGGGCCTCCAAAGCAGGCTTATGAATATAGTGGATGCATTGTGAACGGAGTTAGATTTCATACCGAGCAGTGAGATGTTTCACATGTCACTCAGAATTATGGAATTGTAGTCCCAAGAGAACAGGGCTTAGATATTATTGACTTCTATGGAGTGTTGTAATCAGAAAATTGAGTTGATGTACAGACCCAGACGACGTATTGTGCTATTCGAATGCAAGTAGTTTGACACAAATGCCAGAAAGAGGAGAATTCAAGTTAGTAATCATCTAACGTCAATTAATGTTCAACGTTATTGGTACAAGAATGATCCATACATTTTAATGTTCAACCCAAGCACGGTCTGTGATATATATCTGATCCAAAGCTAGGAAATGGTTGGATGGTGGTAGAAAAGTTACAACATAGAGGCATTTGGGACACGTAGGAGAAATATAGTGTTGAAACATCAAATTAAACACAATAAATCTCTGACAACTTTGATGTTACTGAACATATATTTCATTTACCAAATGTCACCATTACAGAAAATATCACGTTAACTCGAGAAAATACAGACGTTGAGATAATTCCTTATTCTCAAGTTAGCGTGGAAGCAGCAAATGAAGAAGAATTCTATACTGAAGATGACTTCGAGTCCAGTCAGGAATCCTCAAATACCAAAGATAATAGTGATTAATTGTTGGGTTTTCTAGGTTATCCCAAGATCAAATTAAGCAAATGAAAAGTGCGAATACATCAAAGTAAAGTTGCAGAAATACTCACTTTGATCGGATTTGCGATGCGAAGAACACAAAAAATTTCTTCAAGTTTTTCCTCCTAGGTTCGGCCATGCCCTTTCTTTGTGCTCCATGTTTGATCTTCAAGCTCCAAGCTTTGTGAATGGATTCCATGCTCATGAATGGGTTTTCCTATCACATTTGTAAGACCCATTGGATGTGCTCGCATCTTGGAAAAATTTACCACAAATCTTCCCATTTGCTTCTTCTTGTTCTCGGCCAAGCCAAGAACTTTTGAGAGAAAATGGCTCCAAGTCCGTGAGAGGGAGAGAGAGAAGAGAGGATGTGTTGTTTTTTATTTTGGTTTTTAATTTCAAAAATTAATTACCATTTTTCAAAATTCAAAATTTTGATACAAGACTTTAAAGTCTTCAACCACCCCCATCAATTACAAAAGGTGACATGGATCACATCACTCAAAGTTGATGTGACTTCCATCACAAGAATGACTAATGATGTGACGCGTGATGTGACTTGTGGGCCCTACTTGATTCAAAATGAGAGTGGTCTCGCAAACACTCCCGGGCTCGGGTTCGCTAATTCCGAATTAACGAATTTTCCGTTGCCACGTAATTAAATCAAATTTAATTAAATAATTATGCCTAGCAAAATTATTATTCATGTCGCTAGCGAATTAATTCTAAATTAACTCGTTCGCCCGAATTAAAATCCAATTTTAATTCCACGTCGAAATCCCATTTCTTATAATATATCGAATATATATTATTTTATCGATTAATTCCAAATTAATCGTTCTCTCTCTTCAAATAGTATTTTATCCCTGATGAAGTATCTCCATAATTAATCCTAGATTAATTTTCTCTCTCATATAATTAATCCCAGATTAATAATGTGCGAGTCATACGTCATCGGTGAATCTTCGGGAAGCGACCCATGAGATCCCCGGATATATTGGCAGTAAATCCGGTCGTTGGACTGCATCTTCTTTCTTTTGTTATGTTATTTGCTTACTCTATTCATTTTGCTATTTTGGACGCGGCATGCTTGGTTGGACGTGAAATACGTCCAGCCGGGTATGCGAGGTCTTCTACTAAAAACGGCCAAATCTTTTGGTCGCGTCTCATTTTTTTTATTTCGCTAGTCATCTTTTTTTTGATGTTCAGTTATTTATTTTTGTTTGTTATTCATTTACTCATCGTTATTTATTATTGTGCATTTATTTCATGTTATTTATTTTTTATTTAGTTATCCCTTTTTATTGTCATTTTAATTTATCGTTTCGCATGCATTTTTTATTTATCTTTATTTACTTTTCCGCATATAATTTCGTTATTCATCTTTATTTATGTGTTTATCTTTTTTTATCGTTCCTCTTTTATTCTTGTTTATGCTTTGTTGTATTACGTCACAATTACTTTCATGTCTATTTGCATTGTGTTAATAACTGTGTGTGTCATCCCTTGTGGTATATCAGATGGAAACCCAGACATAAATATCATAGCCGAATCCGAATGGACGGTAGTGCGGTCTGTACTTGGGATACAACTCCACATACCGCTCGGGAAACATACATGCACGCGTGTTTATGTTATTATAGATGCCATTTTTGTAAGCCCATTCGAACGCGTTTCCGAACGCTACTCGAACGCACGGATTCTGCCTCACTCCGTTCGAACGCTTTCTCAAACGCTACACGAATGCACACACACTGGACTGCCTGTTTCTTTACATTTTATGTATCCCTATCTTTTTAGTTATCTATTTTACATTATGCATTTGGAATCAATCATTTGCTTTTATTATTAACGCTTTTATAGTTATTATAATTTACATTATCGTACTTCGTTATTTGATATGCTTTTGGGACTATGTATTCACTTTCATTTATATTTATGTTTATGGGTATGCAAATTCGTGTGTTTATTTGAATTATCGTGCATGTGCTGCATAAAACTTGGTTATATCATTGTGTAAACCCATTCATTATACCAGCATAAGTAAGTGACCATTCCGAACCCAACGGTTTGAGGTATTCCCTTGCGAGGGGTGAGTGCAGCCTTAAATCATTTCCCAGTTCACACTGGGTGGCGACTCCTTTATTCTCTGGTTTAGTCCCCTCAGGCTACTCCTTACGGGCCGCGAGTCCGGACGGTGTCACGGTCGCTTGCCTACAGAGTGGCAAATATCTCATGTTCCTCAAGTTAAACAAATGGCCTCTATTATGATTGCCAAGTTTGAGAAATATTGGCAAGAGATTTATAGGGTGTTAGTTATGGCTGTCATTCTTGACCCAAGGTTTAAGATGTTGTTAATTGATTATTTTTTCCAAAGATTTATGGTGTGGGTGTTGCAGGGCCAATTATGAGAGCACGTCAACTTTCTGAAGAGATAGTAAATATTATGAAGCTAAGTCTGTAGTTGGTGGTGAATCTTCTACTTTCATTGTTCATTCCTATAATACTATCACCGCTGGTTCGTCTTATTTTTTTAGATTTATTCGACTTTGATTGTTTTGCAACTCAAAGTAATCATATGACAAGATCAAAGTCTGATCTTGAGAGGTACTTAGAGGTGCCTTTAGTTGCTAAAACTCCAGACTTTGATATTTTGAATTGGTGGAAGACAAATAAAGGAAAAAATATCCTATTTTGGCTGAGATAGCTAAAGATATATTATCCATTCCTATTACGACTGTGGCATCAAAGTATGCTTTTAGTACCGGGGGGAGACATTTGAGTCCACTTGTGCAAGTGCGATAGGAGGTCGTGTTTCACCGATGGTACGGGAAACAGCTTCGCTCTGGATAGACCCCTCGGAATCCCATTGGTATTATGAATATGTGTCTATGGGAGGCCGAAATCAAGGTAGGTGTGTATAGTCTTAACCTGAGACTTACATCGCTAATGCTTACGACAATCGATATACTTTAGTTGAGGTCGTCTAGGACTCTAACCGGTTCTGTGTACGCAATGCCGGGTATATTGAGAATCGTAGTGTATTGGATGTGATGTCAAGACGGAAGTATCACTCCAGTCATAGTGGAGATGATGTCACGCAGGATACGGTATTAGTGCTCTTAAGAGATGCGCATCCAATCGTGATATTATGACCAGGTCATGAATATCCGATTATAGAGACTAGTTACCAGACATCCGATATGTGTTTCGGACGGGGCAGACACTTATCCAGCCCCAGCCCTAGCACGTGACTATCCGATACTGGGCCGATATACACAATACATTAGTATACTACGCTTGATACAGATCTTAAATATTCTTTAATGGATATGTCCGGAGAATTAGGTAGACTTGGTGCATTGCTAGGAGTCGACCTTGTCTCGTAAATCGGTAGAACGTAGTACTTGGTACGTACGTGATTCGGATACTCCGACGACCGTATTTACTGCCAGATTATCCGGGGATCTCATGGGTCGCTTCCCGATAATCCACCGATGACGCACAACTCGCACTCTTGAATAATCTGGGATTATACAGAAGAGAGAGAAAATTAATCTAGGATTAATTACGGAGATATTTTATCTAGGATAAAATATCGTCTAGAGAGAGATAACGATTAATTTGGAATTAATCGGTAAATTAATATATTCGATATATTAAACGAAATTAGATTTCGACGCGGAATTAAAATTAGATTTTAAATCGGGCAAACGAGTTAATTTAGAATTAATTCGTTAGCGACGTAAATAATAATTTCGCTAGGCGCAATTATTTATTTAAATTCGATTAATTAACGTCGCGACGTAAGCTCAGTATTTCGGAAATATCGAACCCGAACGCGTGTGAGTGCACGTGGGCCCACTTTCATTTGGAAACGTGTGGGGCCCACATGACACATGTCATATTATGCATTATTTAATTCTAATGCATTGCATGAAGATTGTGTACAATACACTCAATGGTCTTGCATGGAGTTTGAGTGTTTGACACTCTAAACCATTGCATGATTTGTGTCATAAATTTATTATCAATTTAATAAATTTTATGGCATAAATATAAATTGATTTTTGGTAAATCATTTTAAAAAATTAACACAACTTCAATCTCTCTCAAATTCTCTCTTCTCCTCACGCCAAACACAAAAGTGTGGACTGTTTTTTGACTAGTTTGGGCGTGACTTTAGGGGAGCAAGGGTTGGGTTTTCATGGTGAAAACCGCAAGTGCTAGCACACTACGAGTCTTGCGAAGGTGGTAGGGAGGTTCACCCATGAGGCGGGATTCATCCGACGGAGTTTGGAGCTTCGTTTTGAGACCCGAAACTGCCAAGACAGTGAGCATGGACTGCTGCAGTGGGCTTACAAAGGCAGTGCGTTTTTGGGCATGATTTGTCTTCAAATCGACATAACCGATCAATGTAAGTATTCCGCTATCTTCGTTGGTGTATTCACGCATGTTTTCATGTCTTGTTTGATCTTGGGACCTTAGAAAAACTCAACAATGGCATCATGAGCTAATGTTGCAAGCATGAAATTTTAGGGATTTAAAATTTGGGTAAATGTGATTTGAGCATGATTTGAATAAATTGTTTGTTTGAGTATGTTTATAACATGTTTAATTTCATTTTGGTTGGACTAATTTGATGAAAAATGATTTGGAATTATTTTCCCCAAATATTTTCCTTGGCCGAATGGTTTGATGATTTTGGGATCTTGGATTTTTTGTTTTTTAATTCATTTGATGAGTTAGAATCGATTAGGTTGATGTTAATTTGAATCGGATTGGATTGGATTTCGAATTGGACAAAAACCCCAAAATCTTTGAGTTGGCCGAATGTGACTAATGCCCTAATGTCTTGGTAAATTTTGATTTTGATAATTGGATGTATTGGAAATCAT
>SKCR01009309.1:0-36277 GCA_019454045.1 Zanthoxylum bungeanum
GAGAGCCGACAATGAGGGAGATGCTCTGACCTCATGCCGACGATAATCCACTCGATGGGACGTAACCCGACCCGAGCTAGCGGTACACTTGGCTCTGAGGGAATGTCACCTCCCCTGACCAATTGAGAACCGGCCATGAGGGAGATGATCCGACCGATGATAATTCATTCGGTGGGACGTAACCCGACCCCGAGGTAGCAGTAACTTGTCTCCGAGGGAATGCCATCTCCCATGACCAATTGAGAGCTCACCATGGGGGAGATGCTCCGACCCCATGCCGATGATAATCCACTCAGTGAGACGTAACCCGACCCCGAGGTAGTAGTACACTTGGCTCCGAGGGAATGTCACATCCCCGGACCAATTGAGAGCCGGCCATGGGGGAGATGCTCCGACCCCATGCCGATGATAATCCACTCGATGGGACGTAACCCGACCATGAGGTAGCGGAATAAATGGCTCCGAGGGAATGTCACCACCTCGGACCAATTGAGAGCCGGCCTTGAGGGAGATGCTCCGACCCCGTGCCGATGATAATCCACTCGGTGGGACGTACCCTGACCCCGAGCTAGCGGTACACTTGGCTCCGAGGAAATGTCACATCCCCAGACCAATTGAGAGCCGGCTATATGGGAGATGCTCTGAACCCATGCCGATGATAATCTACTAGGTGGGACGTAACCCGACCCCGAGGTAGCAGCACACTTGGCTCCGAGGAATGTCACCTCCCCGGACCAATTGCGAGCCGACCATGAGGGAGATGCTCCGACCTCATGTCGATGATAATCCACTCGGTGGGATGTAACCCAACCTTGAGGTAGCGGAACAAATGGCTTCGAGGGAATGTCACCTCCTCAGACCAATTGAGAGCCGGCAATGAGGGAGATGCTCTGACTCCGTGCCGATTATAATCCACTCGGTGGGACGTAACCTGCCCCGAGCTAGCGGTACACTTGGCTCCGAGGAAATGTCACCTCCACGGACCAATTGAAAGCCGGCTATGAGGGAGATGCTCCGACCCCAAGCCGATGATAATCTACTCGATGAGACGTAACCCGGCCCCGATGTAGCAATACACTTGGCTCCGAGAGAATGTCACCTCCCCGGACCAATTACGAGCCGACCATGGGGGAGATGCTCCAACCTCATGCCGATGATAATCCACTCGGTGGGACGTAACCCGACTCCGAGCGAGCGGTACACTTGGCTCCGAGGGAATGTCACCTCCCCGGACCAATTGAGAGCCGGCCATGGGGGTAGATGCTCTGATCCCATGCCGATGATAATCCACTCGGTTGGATGTAACCCGACCCCGATGTAGCGGAACAAATGGCCTCGGCGGAACGAATGCAGCCCCGAGCCAGTGGAATAAATGAGACTTAATCGCGAGGGAAGAACTTCAACCTCCGAGGCTCCGCGGATCTCGGCGTAGATGTCTCTTTGTCGGGCATCAGCAAAAACAAAAGGTGGAAACATGACAAGGTTAGGATAGCAGAGGTGACTTAGCACATACTCCACACAGACTCGAAAAGATAACAACTCGGGTGCCCTGAGGCAGCGTCTTGCCTGGTGCCTCCCAAAACAACAATTATGAACCTTACAATTCAGTAGCCCGGCTATCGGTGAGCGACCAAAGCCATGAACATAGGTCCATGCTAGGCGGGTCTGAAGTCTACAAACGCTATGGGGGCAGAAACTTCCACATGCTATGCTTCTCCTGATCCGGGCCGGTTAGACAGACTACTCATGGGGGAATAAGCCTTCATATGTTCGCCATCCCTTAAGGTTGCAGGAGTCACAGAGGCACTAGAGCCTTCCCCGCGCTGTGCACCTGATGTTTCTCAGCGGGACTCATTTGCCAACTCGCAGGGGCAGAAACCTCCATAGGTCCAGTTTACCCGATGTCACAAGGGTCACGGAGGCCATTCAACCGTCCCCATGTCGTGTGCCCGGTGGTTCTCAACGGGACTCACCTGCCAACTCGCAGGGGCAGAAACCTACATGGGTCTGGTTTACTTGATGTCACAAGGGTCACGGAAGCCATTCGGCCGTCCCCATACCGTGTGCTTGGTGGTTCTCAACGGTATCAGCCTGACGACTCGCACGGGCAGAAACCTCTCTGGGTCCGGCTTACCCAAGCTGTTCCTCAAAAATACGAGTCATAGGTAGTAACGCTCCGACCTCGGGGATTTGATAATGACACCCGGGATTGGCATGCCACGAGAGGCTCGCGCTTTTCCCACATGTACTACATCCCTTGAAGCGTTCTGGATCCTCAAAGGTGAGAGTACCCAGGTCAAAGCACTTCCACCCGGGGGTTTGATAATGACACCCGGGATTGGCGAGCCACGGGCTTGGTGTCCTTCCCAGCTACGGAACACCCCTTCACCCCAAGCACAACCCAGGAATATTGAGCATGGCTTTCGCATTAAATTAATAAACAAGTAAAGTGGACAAGTTTTTAATTTAAAAGAGAAAGTCTTATTCATATCCATGGGACCTACTGCCCTTCTTACAACTCTTTGCGGGTCATTTTAAGAGAGGATTTTTCAAAAAGTTTCTTATGATTTTTATCTTGCAGTCTGATTGCGTTCTTTCGGTCTGAACTTGATTATGAAATTCCCGACCATATTAACAGGGTCCCTTTATGCCGAACGCTCCATAAGCATCTCTGGACAATTCTGGAGCTCGGTCAAAAACCTTTCTATGATCTTTGGTGGTCCCATGAAATATTTATCATTTCCCTTCATTCGTGGTGACCACCACATAATAAGCCGGTGACATTCATGGATACAGATCTAGTGCCCTGGTCATGCTGGTTCGCCTGTCGTTCCATGAGGGCTATCTTGGCCTTGAAATCGCAGTTCTAGCAGGTCGAACCACTGCCACAACTTCTTTAGGATGAGCCTGTTCGTACTCCAGAAGTAGCGTGCAGATTCTGCTAGCTACAAGCGTTACATTCCATTCTACGGCTCAACCCTAATCGATAACTTTTTACCACCTCTTTTACATTCCATTCTACAGCTCAATGAGGAGAGCTATTACTGTTCTAACTCTTTGGGCTTCCCTTCCCTCATTTTTATCGCTATTGTCTGCCTTCTTTCTTCTTGCGATCTCCTTCCTCTTTCCCCTCTGACCAGCTTCCGTTTGTTCCTTTTCTCTTTCCTCTAGTCTTTCTTTCATTTTCTCCACCCACTCTGTTGTTGAACTCTCTAACGATCTATGGTTCCCGTCTTCTGCCATTGTCTTACTACGCAAGCTATTTTTTTGTTCTTTCCCCACAAACGGCGCCAAATGTTGACGGATGATTTTAGTTCCAAGGGAAATTTCGGGATAATGCTTCCGGGATAATCCTCCTCCAATCGTGAATTTATTTGGTTATGAGGGCCAAAAGAAAATTTAGCAAAAGACGAAACAAACACAAAACCGACAAGATGGTTTACGTGGTTCGGCGGAATAAACCAGTCTACGTCCACGGGAACAAAGTAGAGCACCAATTTTATAACCAAACCGAGATCGACCGACCTCTTTTCAAATGTGGTCAAATGTTACCGAGCTGTTTGTTTTGTGATGTTTTACAAATAATAATTTGAGGGAGATTTTTGCTAACCAACCTATACAAATGAGATTACACTTCCTTTATATACTAAGAGAACTACGACACTATTCATATATCTCTATGACGTCAGCCACATGCATTTCCGGCTGATTGACGGGCTCATTGCCCCCAACTGTCTCGCCGAAAGCAAGTCTGTCATCTGACTCCCCATCAAATCACTCTGTTTTACACACTGCCACACTTAACAATTATGATGAAAGCCTGTAAAGATCTCTCATACGGCGATACATGTCAGAGGAAAAAGTCCAAACGGTCTCGGTCTCACGTCAGACGTCATATGGGCGGCCAAACATTACGCTGAGCTACTCCAACTACTTCCGAACTGACCCTAAATATCCGAGCTCATTCTCCTGATCCAAGATGAATGATAGGGCTGAACCGAGCTACCGGGCTAAAATGGTCGGTCTCAGCTCTGATGTTGTCGGTCTCTGATATCTGCATCATGTTGTGTTCTTCAGGTCGGTCAAATCCAGGAAGCCGGGTCCGAACACCATGTCTGGTTGAAGAATGACTAATACCCTTAGAACATTCATAAGGAGAAATTCTCTCTCTGCCCTTGTCGAGTTCTTCAAAACACTTGGTCATAGACAGTTGTTGTTGACTCTACTACTCCTAATTGAGCCAAATATTGCTGAAGACCCCAATCCGCCTCCTGTTTGATATGTAATGCAATTTTCTGTATTTGGATATCCTCAGGTGCCCTTGACATTTATTAGTTTATGAATATGATGGTTGTATTGTTTTGCCCTTTGATCTTGTGGTGAATTATGATTGGATATTTTCTTAAGCAACAAAGCTCAATAATTTTGCCCAAGTATAAAATTTTACCTTTTGGTGACTCGTGGTCGAAAACTCTCCTCAACCAAATTGGGTCCAAAAAATTATGACCCAATAATAATAAACAAAATTTTACAAAGTTTCATCCTCCAGAATACATGTTCCAGATGCAAGACTACTTGCAGTTACACTTCAAGTTCTATCCACCTGACGTATTGAAACTCAAGATGATTTTCTTTTAAGAAGAGAAAAATGATGTAGTCGATTTTTATTTATGGTTTATTTAATTTAGAAAGTATTATAAGTATGTTATCTAGATTTTTTTTTTAAAGTCCTATTAGGTATGCTATGTTTGATTAAGATTCTATTTCTATGTTTAAGTTTAAATAGAGTGATATTTTACAAGTTTCATTAGATCTTGATTAATAAAATTATTTTCTTCTTGAAGAGTTGCTTCTTTTTGGGATGTACTTTCAAAATCTCTCATCTCTTGGTGTATAGTGAAATCTCCCATTCTAGAGTCGTTAGGACTATAATGTATCTTAACTCGTTTAATTTTAGAGTGTAATCATTCCGTGTTATTTAGCTTGTCGTTTGGATTAGAATATCATCTAATATCATTCGCATAATGTTAAAATATTAATTTCCCCTACTTTCATTCTACTATTGGTACCCGTTGCGTCACTTTATCTAAGTATATGACAGAACAAGTACTAAGCTATTTAATCAGAATGGTGGCAATTTGGGTCAGAATTCGTTTATTCGTTCGATTCGATTCGCTTTAAAGCGAATACGGGTTTGAAAAAATGGATTAATTTAATAAATGGGTCAATTCGATTCGATTCGTTTATTAAACGAATCGAATACGAATTTAAGCTCATGAATTCGTTTATTCGTTTAGGATTCGTTTTATTATTTTTATTTATTAGTTCTTGTTAATTTTCAATTAAGATTCGAGAAATTATAACTAATTATCATAGAAAAAGTAATATTTTCGATATTTTGTGAGGTATTTTTAGTAAAAATATTAATTACATATTTCATATGTATATATTTATGAAGAATTAATGTAAATCAAGTGTGGTAAATTATTTTATTAAATAATATCATTGATTAAACGAATAAATTAATATTCGTATTCAATTCGTTTAATAAACGAATCGAATACGAATCCTGATATTAGGATTCGTTTGATAAACGAATCGAATACGAATCCATCACATTTTGATTCGATTCGTTTATTATTCGATACAAATTCGATTCGTTGATTCATTTTGTCTCCCCTATTTAATCTATGGCTACTTGGATTAGTGGTTGTCAGCCTCATCATTTATAATTGAGTTTAAAGGTTCAAGCCTCCTTTTTGTGGGTATGAAAGTAATATTTTTCTGTGTTTAGGGATATTTTTAGGGAATATTTTCTAGTGATATTTCTACTTCATGCACTTGTATATTTTTACCCTATTTGTTTATGGATAATTTTAGGGGATATTTTTTAGTGACAGCTTTAAACAGTTGTATATTTTGAAGATAGACTATAATATACAACTACTTGAAGCAGAAATGTCATTAAAATATTATAAGAAATATTCCGCTAGAATTATTGTTGTTTAGAAGTTTTTCTCTCCTCCGTTAAAACATATTTTGGAACAGCCTTCACTTGATGCAACTATTAACTTGAAATGTAATTTTTAAAAAAAATTATGGGTTTATTTTTTACTAAAAATATTTTGATAATACAATGGACCGTTTGATGAGTTTATAAGATAATTTATATTTCCAGTGCAATACTTATAAATTACCTTATACTTGTTGTGATTCACCGATCACTTTAGAGTGTATTTGAGGAAAAACCGAATGTAATTTTATTACTGCAAGAATAAAATTCAAGTTTACAACTAGAAACTTAACAAAAAACCTCACACACTCTCAAGCTCTCTACTTGGAGCTTACACACACTTTTCTCTATTGTTTATACACTCACTGGGATGAAACTAAGCTCAATGGAAGACTTGTTTTTATAGTATAAAAACGACTACTGTTCATTCCTGAATTGGTGGCATCAATTGCTCATTTTGTTGACAATTATCAAAGCCACAAATCAAGCCACCTAAAGTAGGTTTGGCTTGATGCAGAAAATGAGGTGGCAGTTGGATGCTTGCTGGACTTCACAATTCTCCCCCTCCAGCAGCATCTGAAGCAATCGTCATCTGACAGCTATCCCGGCTATGTCTCTGCACAACTCTAGCTTGTCTCGAGTAACCACTTTCGTTAACATGTCCGCTGGATTCTCATCTGTATGAATCTTAACTAGTCTCAGCAGTTGTTGATCCATTACCTCGCGTATCCAGTGATAGCGAATATCAATGTGTTTCGTCCGGGAATGATACATTGAGTTCTTGCTTAGGTCCAGAGCACTCTGACTGTCACAATGTATCTTGTATTCTGTCTGCTTGATCCCTAACTCTTAGAGAAAACGCTTTAGCCACAACATTTCTTTTCATGCCTCAGCTATGGCGATGTACTCAGCCTCTGTTGTGGATAATGCAATACACCTCTACAATCTTGACTGCCATGACACAGCTCCCCCTGCAAAAGTGTAGATGAATCCTGATGTAGATTTCCTACCATCAAGATCTCCAGCCATATCTGAATCTGTATAGCCTTCCAAGATTGGATCAGCTCCCCCGTACACAGACGAAACTTTATTGTACCCTTGAGGTACCTGAGAATCCATTTGACTGCCTCCCAGTGTTGCTTTCCAGGGTTAGAGAGAAAACGG
Organism: Zanthoxylum bungeanum; assembly: GCA_019454045.1. Taxonomy (NCBI): domain Eukaryota; kingdom Viridiplantae; phylum Streptophyta; class Magnoliopsida; order Sapindales; family Rutaceae; genus Zanthoxylum; species Zanthoxylum bungeanum. Next base: position 7,178 of record SKCR01009309.1, read on the forward strand.
CTCACTACACCCACTGCGTGTGCAATATCTGGCCTGGTACAAACCATTGCATACATTAGGCTTCCAACAGCTGAATAATATGGTATTGCTGACATTTCCTCTATCTCTTTCTTGGATGAGGGGCACGAACTCTTGCTCAGTTTGAAATGGTGCGCTAGCGGAACGCTGACTGGTTTGACTTTCTGTATATCGAACCTCCTGATTACCCGTTCAATGTACCTCTCCTGTGAAAGCCATAACTTCTTGTTCTGTCTGTCACGAACAATCTTCATTCTCAAAATCTGTTGAGTTGGTCCCAGGTCTTTCATGTCGAAAGCCTTCGAGAGTTCCTTCTTTAGCTGGCTGATCTTCGCTGCTTCTTGTCCAACAATCAACATGTCATCTACATACAGTAGAAGAGCAACAAAATTTCCATCTGGAAACCTCTGAATGTATACACACTGATCTGTTGCAGTTCTTTTGTAGCCTTGACCCACCATGAATGAGTCGAACTTCTTGTACCATTGCCTCGGTGCTTGTTTGAGCCCGTACAAGCTCTTTTTCAACTTGTAAACAAGGTTTTCTTTACCTGAAACCTTGAATCCTTCTGGCTGCTCCATGTAGATTTCTTCATTCATATCACCATGAAGAAATGCTGTTTTGACATCCATCTGTTCAAGCTCCAAGTTCAGTCTAGCTACCAATCCTAGGATAACTCTGATTGAAGCCATTTTTACCACCGGTGAAAAAATATCATCAAAGTCAATTCCCTTTTTCTGTAGGAATCCTTTGACAACTAGCCGAGCTTTGTGTTTCACCACTTTTCCGCTGCCATCTTTCTTGAGCTTGAATACCCATTTGTGCTTCAGTGCCTTCATTCCATGTGGGAGCTTGACTATCTCATAAGTGTTGTTTTTCTACAGAGATTCCATCTCATCCTGCATTGCGTGCAGCCACTTGTCTTTGTCTTTATGAGATACTGCTTCGTTGAAGGTTTCTGGCTCCCCCTCGTCAGTAAGCAGAATGTATTCTGATCCCGAGTATCTGGCTGATGGAATCCGGCCTCTCTCGGATCTTCGTATTGAAGGTTCTGACTGTCTGTTGTCATCTGGATCTGTGGATGACCCTGAAGCCTCTGATGGAGCAGGCTGCAGCTCCCCCTGCTCAATACCTCCTTCCTCCTCTGGTTCTGCTTCTGGTATGTCTTGCACCCCATCATCATCTGTGGCTACTGGTGTTGGTGCTGGGGTTGTGTCTGGATTTACATCGGCATTGTCGGCACTGGTTTTAGAAGGCATCTTGGGTTTTTCAATGTCTTCTATTGTCTGGTCTTCAAGAAACACTACATCTCTGCTTCTGATGACCTTCTTTTCCTTCGGGTCCCATAACATGTGAAAGGGTTTGATGAAAACCACCACACTTACAAAGTGGTGAGTATCCTCTTATTTATAATCAGTTACAATATACAGATTGAATAGCATTAAAGTTGATTACAGAATATATGGCAAGTAGGAGGAAATTATATATGGCAAGTAGGAGGAAATTGATACAATGAATATTCCCTGAATTAAGCCTCAGATCTATTATATATGGTAAGCAGATGATGAACCATAAGTTGTTGCTAAGTATCCTTAACACCCCCCCGCAAGCTGAGCGCCGGATTGGTATGGACGTGAAGCTTGGATCTAAAGAATTCAAAAAGGGTCCGAGAGACGCTTTTGGTGAAGATGTCAGCAACCTGTAAGTGAGATGGAACATATTGCGTGCGAAGTTTTCCTGCGACAACAAGTTCCCGAAGAAAGTGGTAGTCTAATTCAACATGCTTGGCCCGCTTGTGAGAGACCGGATTGGAACTTAAAAAGATTGCACTTTTGTTGTCACATAAGAGAAGAGGCTGCTGCGTAAGTGGAACTTTGAGGTCATGGAGAAGGTGTTTAAGCCAAAGAAGTTCAGCGGAAGCATTTGCAAGAGCACGATATTCAGATTCGCAGCTGGAGCGGGAGACTGTTGGTTGCTTTTTGGTACTCCAAGAAACCAGATTGTTGCCAAGATAAATGGAGTAACCTGAGGTGGATCGACGAGTATCTGGACAGCCAGCCCAATCGGCATCCGAGTAGGCAACTAGAGTACCTGGAACAGTGGACGGGCGAAAGGTAAGGCCGAAGTGAAGGGTGCCCTTGACATATCGAAGGATACGCTTTACAGCAAGGAAGTGATCTGGAGTAGGTGCGTGCAGAAATTGGCTGACAGAATTGACAGCATGAGTAATATCCGGACGCGTGATGGTCAAGTATTGAAGGGCACCAACAAGTGAGCGGTAGAGAGTGGGATCCGAAAAGGAGGGACCATCAGCAGAAAGATGTTGTGAAATTACCATTGGGGTGTGAACAGGTTTGCTGTCAAACATCTGAGCCCGAGTGAGGATGTCCCGTGCATATTTCAACTGACTAAGAAAGAGACCATTGGATGTGGATGTGGCTTCGAGACCTAGAAAGTAACTAAGAGAACCCAAGTCCTTGGTGGCGAACTCAGAATGGAGCTTCCGGGTAAAACTGTCAAGAAGAGACAAGTTGTTGCCAGTAATAATAATGTCATCAACATATAAAAGTAAGTAGATAATGTCAGACTGCTGATGGAAGACAAAAAGAGAGGTATCAGCACGACTGCAAGAAAATCCAAGTGTAATGAGAAATGAGCTGAAGCGCTGAAACCAGGCACGAGGAGCTTGCTTGAGACCGTAGAGTGCTTTCTGCAAGTGACAGACATGATGAGGAAAGCGAGGGTCAATATACCCGGGAGGCTGCTCCATATAAACATGTTCAGTAAGAATACCATTGAGGAAGGCATTTTTAACATCAAGTTGCCGAAGAGGCCATTTGTTGGTTACAGCAATGGAAAGTACAACTCGGACAGTGGTAGCCTTAATAACAGGACTAAAAGTATCAGTGTAGTCGAGACCAAGTACTTGTGTATAGCCTTTGGCAACAATGCGTGCTTTAAGACGCTCGACAGAGCCATCAGGTAGATATTTGGTCCGAAACACCCATTTGGAACCGACAACATTGGTGTGGGGAGGACGTGGGACTAAAACCCACGTGTGATTTTGGTGCAAAGCTTGCATTTCTTCATCCATGGCTGCAAGCCATGCAGGATTTTTGGCTGCAGATTTGAAACCTTTGGGCTCTGTGGAGGCAAGAAGAGCGGGAAGAAGTCCAGAGGATCCCAAAACAGTAAGATGCGCTGGATGTCGAGTTTTGAAAATCCCTGCTTTTGCGCGTGTGATCATAGGATGAGACACCAAAGGACTTGGCGGAGTGGAAGAGCCTGTTATGTGTTCAGTATTGGTTTCCACGGTAGATGAACTGGACGCTGGATGCGACAATGGTGAACCTGCAAGAGAGTTATTACCCTGCACAAACTCATCCACATTGTCAGTACAAATACCACATGGAGAAGGGCTGGATTGAGGAACATGCTGGGAACTGGGTGCCGTGGAAGATGAGTGTGCGTCGGTATTGAGGAGACATGGTTCCAGGAAATTGGAAATGTGGAGAGAGGATAGGGGTCGGGCTTGTGAGTTAGCTAGGGAGGGAAAGTGAGTTTCATCAAATTGAGCATGTCGGGTGATATAGATTCTAGAGGTAGCGGGATCAAGGCAACAAAACCCTTTATAAGAAGAATTGTAACCTAAGAAGATGCAAGGTGTACTGCGAGGGGAAAGTTTGGTAGGCATATAATCACGTAAGTAAGGATAAACACGACAACCAAATGGATGAAAGTTCTCATAATTTGGAGAAATACTGTAAAGGAGTTCAAAGGGTGACTTACCTCCAAGAAGCGGAGTGGGCAACCGGTTTATGATGTAAGCGGCAGTACTGAAGGCGTCAACCCAGAAACGAGGGGAAAGGTGGGAGTGGAATAGAAGAGCTAAGCCAGTTTCTGTCACATGACGATGTTTCCTTTCAGCACGACCATTTTGGGCAGGTGTATATGGGCAAGAGAGTTGATGATGAATGCCAGAAGTACGTAGGTGAGCTTTGAAACAGTTGCTAGTAAATTCGGCACCACCATCACTTTGAAAGATCTTGATACGTGCTGAGTGCTGATTTTCCACAAATTTTTGAAATTGAGTGAAAATATCCAAGAAATCAGATTTAAATTTTAAAGGGTAAAGCCAGGTAAACCTAGAGTAATCATCAATGAAAAGAACATAGTAAGCAAATCCTAAAGTGGATTTGATTGGAGAAGGACCCCATATGTCACAATGTATAATATCTAACACATGAGACGATCGATGTTCATTTCGAGAATATGGCAATCGATGATTTTTCGCAAGTTGACATGTATCACACAAAGTAGGAGATGGCAATAAAGATGTAAGGTAAATATGCCCTTTTTTATTTAAAAATGAAATAATAGAATGATTCACATGTCCAAGGCGAGCATGCCATAAATCATATGAAGCATGTAGGGATTTATTCTTAAGGACTGAAATAAAGGTTGAGTGTCCGCGCTCCAGCACATATAAGCCTCCATTTCTTTTACCGGTCGCCACCACCCTTCCTGTTTGTCGATTCTGAATAGTAAAAACATTATTAGTAAATGTAACGGAGAGAGGAAAATCAGAGGTTAATTTACTAATTGAGAGAAGATTTTTAGTAAGTGTAGGAACAACGAATACATCTAATAAGTTAATATTTGGAACAGGAGAAAGAGTACCAGTATGGGTAATGGGAAGAGATGCACCGTTTCCAACAATCACAGAATCCTTACCCGTGTAAGTAGTGTACTGATCCAAAGTAGATGGATTTGTGGTCATATGGGCAGAAGCCCCAGTGTCCAAATACCAGTCAGAGGCATCAGATCCAGAGAGAGAATAGGTGGTACTTAAGGCTTCGGCCAGATGAGCAGAGGAATCATTTTGGGCATAACGTCGAGGGCATCGATCAGCATAGTGACCCTCCGTACGACAGATTTGGCACCGAGGGGGACGACGTCCCTGTCCGTAGGTAGAGCGTCCACGATTGGAAGGGTTTCCCGCATGATTACGAGAACGACCCTGCTGGTTATGTCGGTTGGAAGAGGGATGATCACGGGAATTGGAACGGCCGTGATTTGTGGCAGTGAATGCTGCAGCTGGATGGGCAGAGGGCTCAATAGACCGCTGGAATATCTCAAAACTTTCGGCTTTGGAGACTAAATCGGAAAAACGGGGAAGCGGGGTGAGGGCCATCTGTGCGGTGGAGAAACTAGAGAAATCGGAGCCGAGACCACGGAGAAACCAGTGAGCTTTATCGGTGTCGTCGACAGATCGTCCGATGGCGTGAAGCTGGTCACATAATCCTTTGAAGACACGGGCATATTCTGCCACTGGTTTGGATCCGCGCTTCATCAATTGTAAATCGTCCTTAAGACGTAATTCACGGGCCTTTGAGCGATGGCTGAAGGTGTTTTCCAAAGTGAGCCAGACTTCATGTGCAGTAGAGAGACCAACAACTTCAGCCATGGCTTCTTCAGTGAGAGAGGAAAGTAAGAGGCTGAGTAAACGTTGGTCGGCAATTTTCCATGTCAGGTATCTGTTGTTGGGTGTGTTTGAATCGGCCGGTGCAAAACGGGGTGGCGGTACAAGGGTTCCATCAACATGACCTAGCAGTTCTTGACTTTCAAGAAGAGGAATGAGTTGGCTTTTCCATAGGAGGTAGTTTGAGGAAGATAGCTTGATAGTGATCATGTGGATTAAGGTATTGAAAGGAAGGAGATGGGAAGAGGTTTCGGAAGCCATAGGAAAAGAAAAAAAAATTTGGGAGGTAATGGCTGTTAAACCAGAGAGGCTCTTGATACCATGAAAGGGTTTGATGAAAACCACCACACTTACAAAGTGGTGAGTATCCTCTTATTTATAATCAGTTACAATATACAGATTGAATAGCATTAAAGTTGATTACAGAATATATGGCAAGTAGGAGGAAATTATATATGGCAAGTAGGAGGAAATTGATACAATGAATATTCCCTGAATTAAGCCTCAGATCTATTATATATGGTAAGCAGATGATGAACCATAAGTTGTTGCTAAGTATCCTTAACAACATGTATCCAAATTCTTCGTCTCCATAGCCAATGAAGATGCATGGAGTAGTCCTTGCATCGAGCTTCTGCCTGAGCTCCTTGGATACATGTGCAAATGCTAAACATCTGAATATTCTGAGGTGAGAATATGAGGGATTCTTACCAGACCACACTTTCTCCGAAATTTTGAAGTTCAACGGTACAGATGGTGATCTGTTGATCAGGTAGCAGACGGCACGAACAGCTTCTCCCCAGAATGGCTTTGGCAGCTTGGCCATACTGATCATGTTTCTGACTTTCTCCATAATGGTGCGGTTCATCCTTTCAGCGACACCATTGTGTTGTGGGGTGCGTGGAACAGTCCTCTTGTGTCGAATACCGTGACTTCCGCAGTAGGCATCGAACTCCCTGGAAGTGTATTCGCCTCCATTGTCTGTACGAAGGCACTTCAGTTTCTTCCTTGTTTCACGCTCGACCATGGCATGAAACAGTTTGAAATAGTCTAGGACCTGATCCTTTGATTTCAGAAAATACACACATACTTTCCGAGAAGCATCATCAATAAAAGTCAGAAAATATTTGTTACCGCCTAGTGAGTTTACCTCCAAGGGAACACATACATCAGAGTACACCAGACTGAGTAACTCTGATTTCTTTGTAGATGAGAAATTAAAAGAGACTATGTGTTGCTTACCGAATAGAGAGTGATTGCAAGGATCCAGATTAGCATTTTTTGAAAAGGTGATTAGATCCTTCTTTGTCAAGGTAGACAACCCTCTTTCACTCATGTGACCGAGTCTCTGGTGCCACAGATTCTGAGAAGCCTCCCGTTCAGCTACATTGAGGCTTTCTGCACAAATCTTCACATGAGTCTTGTACAAGGTTCTACAGATGTGTCCTCGGGCGATGACCATGGCACCTTTTATCATCCTCCAAGTGTCGTTGCTGAAGTGGCTAGCATAGCCCTATTTGTCAAGGGCTACCCCCGAGAGTAAGTTGAGCCGAAGTTTTGGAACATGTCTGACCTCCTTCAGGGTTACTGTATACCCTGCATTTGTCCGCAACTGTATTTCGCCAATTCCCACTATCTGAGAAGAACTGATATTCCCCATCTTCACTGCTCCAAAGTATCTTGCTTTGTATGTTTTGAAGAAATCCCTGTGAGGAGTGACGTGGTAGGACGCTGCAGTATCTACCACCCACTCGACATCCTGAGTTGCGGTGAGAAGTCATGCTTCTTCCTGGCCGGAGCATATAGCTACATCCACCGTAGTAACTACTAGTGTCTCTGCATCATTCTTCTTTGGCTGGTTATTACCTTGTCCCTGCTCCCGTTGCAGTTTCCTGCAATTCTTCTTCAAGTGGCCTTCAATGCCACAGTGGAAGCACTTGTATGTCTTTTTCCCGTCCTTGGACCTGCCCCTGCTTTTGCTTCTGCCTCTTCTCTCACCTTGATGTTTCTCATGTTGTCTTCCTCGTTGATCCGAGACAAGGGCTTCTGTTTGATCTGAGCCCACGTCTTTTCTTCTGGCTTCTTCATTTGACAATGCATCATTTACCATAGGCATGGTAAGTTTGCCTCCTGGAGCTGAGTTGCTGAGAGTAACCACTAGAGTCTCCCAGCTATCTGGAAGAGAACTGAGTAGCAAGAGGGCTTGAACTTCGTCTGCCAGTTGCATGTCTACTACAGACAATTGGTTCACCAGGCTTTGAAACTCGTTGGTGTGTTCTGCAACGGAAGTTCCACTCCGCAGCTTCAGGTTCACCAAACGCCTCATGATTAAGGCTTTATTCCGAGCTGTTTTGGCCTGGAACATGTCTTCCAATTTTCTCCACATTTCATAAGCATATGTGTCCTGTGCTACATGGTGGAAGACATTATGGCCGATCCACTGCCTAATCTGACCCAAAGTTATGTTGTTGAGTTTATTCCAGTCATACTCCTTAACAGACTCTGGTTTCACTCCCTTCAACTCGATGACATCAAACAGATCTTTACAATGTAAAAAATCTATCATCCTAGGTCTCCAGAGGGAGTAATTAGTGGCAGCCAGTTTAATCATTGCACCAGAATGAGAATCCTCCATCTCCATTTTAAGTTTTAAAGTTTAAAATGAGAATACACTAAAATCGGGTCTGAATTTCACAAATCTGAGGTCACTGTTGCGTCCGGAACGGTCGAAAATGGTGGAATAGACACTTCGTTGATCTAAATCCGATACAAGGACTGATTTATAAATTCCTAAAAGTTCTGGGGCAAAACTGTAAATTTCAAAAAAATCAGGGGTCCAAATGAAATTTACCAGGATGCTGACGTGGCAGTGCTGACGTGGCAAAGTGGGACCGGACTGCTGACGTGGCGGACACGTAGCGGCTTACGTGTCTGCTGACTGGACGATGACGTGGCGCTGACTGTGCGCTGATGTGGCGCTGATTGTGCGCTGACGTGGCGCTGACTCGGCTGCCACGTGTGTCGTCTTCAACCTTGGGAGCGCGTGCAGCGCGTGGTGCAACTGGCGGCGCATGGGCAGTGTTCTGTAAGGCGCGTGTGGCGCGTGCGGTGGCTGTGGACGTCGGTTTGGTCACCGGAAAATACCATCGTGCTCGTCTCGACGTGAACTAGCTGATGATACCCTCAAATTGGATTTTTGACAACTTTGCCGGAACTCGAATTTTCCGAACCAAGCTCCGTTCTTCGGTTTTTCGATCCCAATGAAGAACCAAAGCTCTGATACCACTTGTTGTGATTCACCGATCACTTTATAGTGTATTTGAGGAAAAACCGAATGTAATTTTATTACTACAAGAATAAAATTCAAGTTTACAACTAGAAACTTAACAAAAAACCTCACACACTCTCAAGCTCTCTACTTAGAGCTTACACACACTTTTCTCTATTGTTTATACACTCACTGGGATGAAACTAAGCTCACTGGAAGACTTGTTTTTATAGTATAAAAACGACTACTGTTCATTCCTGAATTGGTGGCATCAATTGCTCATTTTGTTGACAATTATCAAAGCCACAAATCAAGCCACCTAAAGTAGGTTTGGCTTGATGCAGAAAATGAGGTGGCAGTTGGATGCTTGCTGGACTTCACAATACTTTCAATCAATACTCTCTTTTAAACATCTCCAAAAATACACATCTTAAATGTGTATTAAAATTGATTGGGTGATGATAGGGGATTTAGGAATCTGAATTTCCAAGTCAGAAAGCTTTAAGCATCTAATCCTCGGCTTTTCGGAAGTGATGGGCTAATGAAGAGAAACGAAAAGCAAGGTAAAGCCCCCAAGGGGTGTGGCTTGGTGGTGAAGGGTCCAGAATCTCACCTTGAGGTTCTGGGTTCGAATCCAGGGGGTGCAACTTCTTGTAAGAGCCTGGGGCAGCCGGGGGTTTTACCTGCGCCGCGGCCCAGAATGGGTGGTTTGGTGGCGGGGTTTCCAACGATTTCAAAAAAAAAAAAAAAAAAAAAGGTAAGCAATCTAACCTTTAAAATTTGAAAATCAAAGATGCTTTTGACACAAAGTCAATTTTATTTTTATCTGCTTTATAATTCACATAAAATTCACATGAACCTGACCCAAAACTACTATATATATATATATATAAATTGATATTGTTATAATTATACATATATATTTTACAATCTAAAATTTATTGAAATATTACATGGATACATTTATAGAAAATTATAAATATCTAACGAACATGAGTTATCTCGAGGAGAGAAATCTATTCTCCAACCTCTTAACATATATATATCCATATATTCATAATTTTTGAGAACTAGCACATTACCCGTATTTTGTGCGGGTTGAGCATATATTTTAGGTATTAATCTTGTAAATTCTCTGGATCTTGTCGGTTTTATAGTCTAAATGAGACAATTGATTTATTTACACGTAATATTTATGACTCATTCGTTTGTCTCTCAGTTCTCAAATAATATTTATAATTCACTGTGTAAGAGTTAATAGTCAGAGTTTGCCCCTAAAGCACAGTAACTAAAAAAAATTCACGAAATAAAAAAAAAAACTTATAAAAATAATTCAAAATAAAATAACAAATATAATAAACCCGAAATCTAAAAAATTATATATGTTTTGTGGGAGGTCACTATTTAGGTTTCTTATTTTAATATGAGAATATATTTTTATATTGTAATAGGTTTTTTATTTTAATAATTTATTATTTATTATTTTATAATTTAATAATAAAAATATTAACTGTAGAAATTATGTGCCAAATATTATTTTATTTTAATATAAGATTATAATACATCTTCTTATTATAATAGATAATAAAAAAATTTAATTGTAAAAATTAAGTGTCATGTGATACGATGAGAAAGCTTAAAAATGTTTAATATATATATTCTTTGTCGAATTATTTGTGATATTATTCAAAAATTAATCGGATAATATAATATGTTTTGTTGTTATAATAGGGTTATTCTTTAATAGAGCTAATTTAATTTTATAATTTAAAAGTGTTTTTTAATTGTAATAGGATAGTATAATATGTTTTCTTATTATAAACAGTTATTACAAAATTATAATATATATTTTTATTGTAATAAGTTTTTTATTTAATAAAAAATTAATTGTAACGAAAATTAAATTTTATAATTTAATAATAAAAAATTAATTATAGAGATTAATTGTAGAGATTACGTATGTTTTTTATTTTAATGAGAGATCGTAATATGTTTTCTTTATTTAATTTTATAATTTAATAATTAATTAATTTAATTTAATTAATAGGTTTCTTATTTTAATAATAGATCATGTTTTTATATTATAATAGGTTTTTTATGTTAATAATTTATTATTTTATTTTTATAATTTAAAAATAAAAATAATTATAGAGATATTTTAATTTTATAATTTAATAATAATAAATTAATTGTAGAGATTCGATTAATTGTAGATAATTTAATAGTATTTTTTATTTTAATTGGATGCTATAATATGTTTTCTTATTATAATAGAATTCTTATAAAATTATCATACGTATTTTTATTGTAATATAATTTTTATTTAATAGATTTGTTAATATAATTTTATAACTTTAATATGAAGCCGCCACGTGTCTCAATAAGGAGATTTAAAAATATTTAACTTTTATATATATATATAGATAATGTAACATAAATCGGTGAAAAACTCGAATTTTATTAAAGACGCGAGTATTATTGGACTACAATTCCATTGGCCATAGCAAATGAATATGAGTAAGTAGTATATTTTTCCTTTTAGGGTTCTTATACAAGTCAAAGTTGGTTGCTTTGGTTAGGAGAAATTCAATGAACTACTAAGAGAAGAGATAATGTTTATTAAAATTAATCCATATTTTTCGAAGGTGACGTTTGCCTAACAATGTATAATTAGGTGGAAATGGAAGAGTGGAAGACAATTCCACAAGGAATACGTATCTTTTGATGACCCTTGGCTTTTTATGCCTTATTTATTGACTTAATTGCTCCAATCTAAGTATCCCTTCCTACTTGTTTTTCTCTTTTTCTTATACAAATCAAAAACTATGTACCTAACAACTTTGTGCTTCTTACATACTTCTTTTTTATAGACATTCACATGAACAAACGTAATTCAAATATGTATTATTTATGTTGTTATGTAATGTGATTTTATTACCGCACGTGAGTATACGTATCGTTCAAGTAATATAGTGATGACAAGTCGGATATCGAATTCTCAGGGACTTATTATTAATCATACTAATATTAAAACTAAACCTAATTTAACTATAACTAAAATCTAAGTAAACAGTAAGTAAATAACTTTGCAAAAACCTTATGCGAGAGAAAGAATTTGTGGTTGTAACTTCACATAAGCACGCAAATAATGAATTATTGCATTTTTCATTCAATTGGGTTATTGTGATGGATTATTAACATAGAACGCTAAATTATCTACAAGTCTCGTCCGATGGTCAGGAAAAATGCCTAACTTAAGTCAATTACTTATATTCCTATAATAATTAATTTAAGTCAAACTCATTAAGTTCATGTTCTAACTATGTCTACGCATTCCCTGTAGGTATATTCCTATTTTGCACGGAAATCTATTCAACATAATGAGATCACGAGTTATCAATTCCCCAAGCTAAATCAAAATTCTATTTTCCAAGTTCCTAGGGGTTTACCACATCTATCATATTGGTGATCAGGCAATAGGATGCATTAAACATAGAGAATGATAAATAATTTAAATAAAAAGTCACAAATCAATGATAAAAAGATTCAATTAATAAAAAAAACTTTATTAGTTCCATTGCAATCCTAGAACAATATCTAGTTCATGATAAAAAAGATAACCAAATTCATCATGATATCAATATAATAAACAACAAAGAGTAGTAAAGAAACGATAAAGAAAACAAGTCAGGAATGTTGTCAATCTTCAATCTTCAAGTTCTTCAATCTTCTTTTCTTAATCCTTGATATTCTTGTTCTTAATTGTTCTTGAATGGTTGTTGTGTTTAAAGAGTGGTTTGCCCTCCAAATAGGCTTATTTTCCTCCCTAAAAACTTATATCAAGCAACCATGCATATACGTTTTTTTTTTTTATAGGTATCATAAAAACCAAGTTTCCTATTCAATTTGGGAGTCTTCTGCATCAATGCCGCTCTCTTACCTCCATTGGCGCGACAATTAAAGTCCATTGGCGCTCCAATGCATTACTTGTAGGTTCAGTTCGATTTTGACTATAATTGAGAGTCTGATTCAGTCTTCGACATAAACTACAAAATTATAAATAATTGAGTTTTCTTTCCAATCAAATTGAATCACCTTATTTGGACATCGCATGAAAAAGTTATGGCCAAAATATTGAAGGCTGTGCAAATTAAGAGATCACTTGTGCAAATCAAGAATTTCAGATTTTTCACTCTTTTTTCTCAATTCTTCATATAATGCATCATAAGTAATAATGAATATTAATACATTTAACACATTCAAGAACATAATTTAAGGGCAAATCAATGATAATATACTTGAAAAGTGATGAAGAGCAAATGAATGTGAAAACTAGTGCATATTGAAGAAAATCTTGTATGATCTTAGCTTATGACTCTCTTTGTAAAGTTAATTGTTTATTTAAGTTTCTAAGCTCGTAGGATATATGCACATTCATTTAGATGCATTAGGGTCATGTGTAAAATGCTTTTAATCTTCAAATCCTGCATTTTGGCACTGAGTTTGGTATACCGATCCCCCACACCGGCATACTAGTGTCTCTGCTCTGTTCTGACCAGCTTTGCATCGCCTCTGGAACTGGACTACTCCATATCGGTCTCCTATAACGATCTATATGAGGTTTGCATAGTTATTGGAATCGGCATAGATAATATCGGTCTCAATATCGGTCAACATTTATATATTACATGCTCTCGGAAATATGCACGGCCAATACCGATTCACATATCGGTAAGCATACTGACATACTGGCCTCGATATCGGTCAGTAATCCAGTATAAATCTTGAATCTTCAACGGTAATATAGTTGTTATACTTTGGCAGACCGACATACCGGTCTCAGATAGAACAGTTATGGCAGTTTACACCTTCACTATATATTGAGCCTCAAATTCGTTTTTGCCAAGCTCTTACACTTTCATATAATTTTTTCTAAGGTAAAAACAGGGAGTTTACAAAACCTTCATTATCATATACTCTCATAATCAAGCTCTCACACTACACCATCATATCTTTAGTAATGAGCTTAGAACACTTGGGTTAGCAACTCACATCTTTAATTTTCTTATCTTTTGTGAGTGTCCAAGTTGTAAATTCTTCATATTCAAACACTTGAGGTTGTAAAAATCTCTTTGTGAGTGAGTATACTCAAAATAGTGGATTGTAAAGGTTTTGTGAGTGAGTTTATGAACAAAACTCATTATAAAGGTTTTAAGAGTGAACCTAGGGATAAAACTCTTGTGTAAAGATTTGAAGTGAACTTAGGGGACAAAACTCTTGGTTGCGAAAAACTCAGTGTAAGTTGTGGATTCAACTTAGTGGAAATCTTCAAGCGCGGCTTGGGGGGAGTGGACGTATACATTGTTGGCCGAACCACTATAAAACTCCATCTCTTTATTTTATCGCAAGCTTAATATTGTCTTCCATGTTATTTATCTTAGCTTATGTTTGAGAAATTGATTGAATAAGCTTAATCGATAAAGCTATTAGCTTAGTAGTGTAAAATCGGCAAAAATTTTTATTTCCGCAATATTAGGTCATTACTCAATTCACCTCTCTCTCTTGGATATATAGAGTTGCTTGTTTGCCAATTTCAAATACATCATAAAGTCTTCCTTAGATAAAGAGTCGACAATATTACTCTTCTTCAAATAGTATTATGAAATTGAATGATCTTCTTTCATAGTAAGTACTGACGGACTCCTCAATTGAAGAACCTTAATTGTAGAAACTGAAGTTGATCATTTCTTAAGTGCTTGCTACATCTTACAAGAGGTTTAAATTCCCATCGCCATAATCAATATGACCTCACTTATGGAAGAGAGTAGCCAACTGAGTAACAACTGATCAGTCTTTCTCTATAAAAGCATATCCATGATTCATTACACCTCGTGCTAGAGTTTGATTTTGAGCTTGCTGGCTTCAATCAATAAAGCTTTCTAAGTTGTTACCTCTAATGGAAACTAGAACCTGAGATATTTCCAAATGAGATAATTGGAGATTTTGTTTGAGTCTATTTTAAAGTGGTGTAGTGTTGTGAAATAATAGCCTCGACTATAAAATAAAAGTGGGTATGTGTTTGATTGCCAATATGACTTTTAAATATTAATTTTGATAAATATTAATTTGATAAAGAAAAAAAGATGTGGATGCTTTGGTTTAAAACTTTAAAACCCACTATATGGAAATGTGATGGCCCCTTTTGCCTGATAAACACCTCCTCAAACTAATATGCAATGTATGTAAGTAAACAACCATACATGTCACATGAGAGATGGTATATCATGTGTCGGGTGTATATGTCATCTCTCTCACAGCATGCAGGTTCCACAACTATATGAGAACCGCCTGCTGTGAGAGATATGACATATACATCCGGTATATAATATAATTTTCGGTCACATGGGTAGCCCAAATGAAAGCAATACCAAAAACATACTCATTTTTAAAGCTAAAAGGCAAAATTACTAAAAGCCACACAACCAAAGTGTGCGTGTATTTTGTGGATTTGTAATTAGCGAAATTAACAACTTTCTCACCTTCCAATAATGCTTCACATGACCACACGTCTTTACACAATTGAAAGACACGTGGCTTTCACGGATTGGAGGAGAGGGTGCCTCAGTTGGTTAAGGATATATAGGATTATTATAAGTTTAGTGCACGCCAGATTCTTTTTTGAGGTTGATTTATTTATTTTTATTTTTTAAGTCGATAAAGAATTAAAGATGATGCATGCATGTGGCCATGTTTAATGTTTTCTCCTATTCTTAGATCAACTATTTGCCTCTAACCCCTCTTCTAAAGGCAATTTGCCGACCTCTCCTTTATTTATTCATTATTTTTCTCTATTGAAACTATAGAGTTTTAATACATGCTCGTATTTTTTATTTATATTTTCTTCAAGTGACTCATTAAATCATCTCATCATTTTGGCTTTCACATTTGCAAACACATCAATCACGAGAATATTAGATCATGGACTGAAAATATTCTGTTGACCCATTAAATCATGGAAATTACTCCTCCCCTCCCTCCCAATCCCCCCCCTTTGTCCCTTTATGATTTTACCAAAATATCCCTTATTGGTGGTAGAAATCAGTATATAAATCAAGCAATGTGAGCCAGGGGCAGGGGTGAAATTTTTCTTAGCTGGTATTCGGAAAGTGTTAAACACTTCTCGGCTCGGCAGAAGCCCAAACGTAATCCCCTAGTTTAGACCGACCATAGCATGCGCTTCGACGCGGTTTTCCATAAACCGACCACATTATCTCGTCGGCATGGTTCGGGCCTACTATGCTCCCTTCCTAGTAAGTCAAGGGGGCTCGGACAATTCAAGGCAGGACGGGAATGGTTCGAATGGCTCGGCAAATGATTAGGCCGACCACTTAGCAACCGACAAAAGTCTCGAGATTATAATTTCCCTTTACACATGTCACTTCCCGGAAGCACCCGCCAGACTGTCATCATTATTAAATGCATGTGGCAGTGAAGAGTTATATTGATGTGATGGGGTGTCAAAGAGCATGTTCACTTTCGACAGTAGCAGGCCTAGGGCTGTGAGCTTAATAAATGAAGCAGGTTCACGTGGAAGACTCTGCATAAATGGGAACATCAACCGCCTCATCTTTGCCGCCTCAAACTTAGTATATATATAAGAGGAAGTCTTTTTTTGTGAGGAGGAGGGTGGAGATACAAAAAATAAAGGGAGTGAGATGAAAAAAGTTTTATAATTCACTTTATAAAACAGCTCGGTTCTCACATATACCGACCACAAACAGGTCGGCCTGATCGTATTATAATAGTAAAACACCATTCATTTTGTGCCCGTGGACGTAGGCTGGACTCGATCCGCCGAACCACGTTAACTTCTTGTGTTAATCTGCATGATCTCCTCCCCCTACCAAAGTTTGCTTTTGGTTTCCCATAACCAAACAAATTCACTGTTGAATGAATGTTGAATCCCGGGAACAATATTCCACTATTGTCTCTGAGACGAAAACCAGCCGTCAACATCTATTCTTTTGTGTTAAATCACTCCCTCAATTATTATACATGGTAAAATATATATATTTACATAGATTAATTTAAAAATAATTATATACTAATTATAACTCCCGTTGCCATTTTATTAATTATTTTTTTTATTTTATAATTTTTTGATTTTTGTTAATAAAATTTCAGATTTCGTATTTATTCATTTATTATTTTTTTGATTCATTTTTAATTTAATTAGTACCATTTATGTATAAAAAAATAATTTAAGCAAATAAAATTAATTTATAAAATAAAATTTATGTTTTAATTTATGTTTTTATATTTTTAAGAGTAACTTTTTATGTTGTTATTTGTACTATTTTTTAAATAATATTTTTCTAATATACATGAGAACATTTTTATAATACATAAGTAGTGTTAAATAAATTAAAAAAGAATTACAAAAATTAAATAAATAAATAAATAAAAAATAAATAATAATAAATATGAAATTTGTAATATTTATTAAACAAATAAAAAATAATATATATATATATATAAAGAGCAAAAAAATATAAATTTTAAAAAAAATTAATTAATAAAATAAAATAAATATATATGTTATTTATATATTTATATCAATATATAAAAATTGGGATATATTTAGTTTATTGGGAAATTGAATTTTTGAGAAAGAAAGTGGGCATTTTCGGAATTCCAGGGGAGACAAAAAGAGATGGATGACGGGCCGGGGGGGATCACTCCTCTTAAATCATCTCATCATGTTGGCTTTCATATTAATATTTTGTCGGTCGGTAATATTTTGAGTTATTATCGATTTAAATTCATTTATTTTACGATCAATTTTTTCCCATTTCCCGACAATAATATGTACGGACAAAAAAAAACTTTTGGTCTGTAATCAGTCGATAAATCACCGACGGAAATATATCCGTTCAGTATTTTGGAACTGACGAGATAATTACCGACATAATATTATGGTCGATAACCGATCGATAATATATCATTTCGATCGAAATTTCATATTTATCGACCAATTATCGGTCGGTAAATAGTTGTTTTCTTTGGTAATGAGAAGATAATTATTGACGGGTGATTTTCGTCACAGGGGCAGTTTCGATATAACTCACCCGAGACAATCCTCCTTCAATATTGAATTTGTTTGGTTATGGGGAGACCAAAGACAAATGTAGTAAAAATCGAGAAAAACACACAAGTTGACAAGAGAGTTTTAACGTGGTTCGGCGGAGCAAATCCATCATACGTCAACGGGCACAAAATGGTGGAGGTTGTTTTATTACCAGAACTAACTCGGCCGACTTGTTCTGAAAGAGGTCCAAGTGAGACCGAGCAGTTTATCGACTTTTACAAGTAGTGTTCATTCTCTTTTTATTACAAGTTCGCTATCTTCTACAAATGGATCTAATTTTCCTTTATATACTCAAGAATTACAACACTGTTCCCCCAACTTTATGACGTTTCCTGCGTGGTCTTCGACTGATTGACGGGCTCTCTGCCCCAAGACTGTCTTCGCCGAAAGCAAACCTGTCGTCTGACGGCCTGTCACATCGCTCTGTTTTCTCCACTGTTACATGCAATAACAATGGTGTCAGCCTGTAAAGTACTTTTGAAAAATGACATATGCCGAAGAAAAAAAAAACAACCACTCTGATCTTCTGTCGGTTTTCAAGCGGTCGACCAAATGATATGCCGAGCTTTCCAAACGGATATCGCCTTGACCTGAAATACCCGATTTTGATATAAAATCTCTATCCCCACACCTCTTTTTTCAATCTATACTACTTCATATCTCGGTATTTTGTAAATTTGAAAGTTTTACTGCCAAATTTGGGGCTAAGGTGAGCAAGTGAGAAGTTTAATGAATCCACGAAAGCAATTTTTGGCCTTTTTCAAGTAGGGGAGATGGGTGAAGTGGAGACATCTCTCTCCCTTTGTGCCTTCATTTTTGCTTCCTACATCTGGGTGATGGATTGGGCATGTTGCATTGTTGCTGGTTTGGGATATCTCCGCTTTGCTGACTGGTTTACTATTTTTTGCACTTGCAGTTTCAGGCAGGTACATCAGCGGCATATGCAGTTTTGTTTGAGAGGTGCTTGAGTTTATATTGTTGAATCGGTTCCATTATTAATGCAACATGTAAACTGCGAGTGGTGACAATTGAGTTATGTTACAAAAAAATTTTAATCGCTTACTTGTTATTAAATTACGATGTTATATTAATAGGGTAATTCGGAACCGGACCGGAACCGAATAATAGGGTACCCTATTTAATTGGGTAGGTTTTAGTTCCACTTAGTTATGAACCAATTTTTTCCGGGTAGGTTCCGGTTCCATCCGGAACCGGAACTGAAACCAGTTTTGCTCACTCCTAGTAAAAAATATATGGATTCGAATGTTGGTATTCTTCATACGGATCTCCGGATATCCATATTCGTAAAAAATTTGGATTTTTTTTCAAATTATTTAATTTTAAATATTTAAAATTAAATAAAATAATATCTCTAACTAAACAATAGTAATTTAACATTTAAAATAATATTTACAATTCAAAATATATATAAAATAATATAAATTTAAGTATAAAATTATAATAAAATCATAAATAAAAATAATTTTTATTATATTATATATGGATCTGGATATCTGAATTTCAAATTCACTTGAATCCAGATCAGAATATACTCGGATCTTTAAAATTTATATCCGGATCCGTATTTTTATTAATACGGATCCATATTTTTCTGAATCCAGTTCTGGATCCGAATAAATTTTACATCCCTAAGTAAAACCACACAAAGGCTTTGATGTCTATTAATTGAAATAATTATTAACATTTTAAACTATGAACAAAAATCATATATATCAGTTTCCAGTTACACAGAATAAGGCATAATAATTTCTCGAATTGCATTACATGCGCGTTTTATTTTTTGTTTTTAGTAATCAATTATTCATTCTTTACAAATAAAAATTTTCTTACTTTTTTTTTTGAAACTTTGGAAACCCGCCGTGAAATCATCTCATTCAAGTTTAAACGGAGCATGTAAAATATCCGACTGTCTCAGGCTATTATAAAAAATACAACATCTGGACTCAAACCTAGAATGTCACCACCAAATCTTAAACCATTTGCCACCAAATCACATATTTGATACACTATTTTCTTACTTGACAATATTCAATTAGTTAAAAATTCTTGTATATATGTATGTTGAATTTATGCCGATGGAAACACAAATTTTATACACAACATAAATATATATATATATATAATATATATATATATATATCAGGGTTTTTTTTAACCTAGTGAATGCAGTTCTTTTTATTTTTCCTTCATTCTATTCGATTTGCTTGAACTATAGCAATAAGTGTAGAATGAATTGAAGAACAAACACAAATATAAATAGAAACAAATATGAAAAAAAAAGTATAAATAAGAGAAAATAAGGGGCACAATTACAAAAGTGAGTCACCAAAACTAAGAAAATGAAATGAGAACAAACACCCAATACAAATAAAGTCCACTTGTCACTTCGAAAATCTCAAAACTTTACAAGGAATATAATCACTTGATAGAAAGATAATTACCCACTTGGCTTTACATATATAACATGAACAAATCAAATCAAAGCTATTGATTAATTATTCTTTCCCATAAAATCATTCAAAAATATCATTAGTATTTAATTCACACTTCCATACTTTTTTTTTAATCGTTGAAAATCATACCGTAAAATCATTCATTTCAGGCTTAAATGGAGCAGGTAAAATCTCGACTGTCTCAAGCTCTTATAAAAAACGAACTCCTTAAATTCGAACATATGACCTCAAGATGAGATCATAAATCTGTACCACCAGATCACACCCCTTGCGAACACCACCACACCTGCATCCACTATCAAATTAATGCTAACAATTAAAACCATATTATATATTTAACAAGCATATGAATCATCATCATCTTGTTAAATTATCAATTAAATGGAAGCAAAAGCCGGCACAGACGGACATTCTCCCATGTGTACTGCTCATTTTTGTGTGTGGGCTTAATCGAGACTGTAGCCGAGTGTAGAGGTGGCCGTATAAAAACAATTTAAAAATACCCCAAAAAAAAATTAAGGGCCTTTTATTTAAGGGTGGTAATTTGGGTCATGATTCATTTATTCGTTCGATTCGATTCGCTTTAAAGCGAATACGGGTTTGAAAAAATGGATTCGTTTAATAAATAGGTCGATTCGATTCGATTCGTTTATTAAACGAATCAAATACGGATTTAAGCTCATGGATTCGTTTATTCGTTTATGATTCGTTTTATTATTTTTATTTACTAGTTCGTGTTAATTTTCAATTAAGATTCGAGAAATTATAACTAATTATCATAGAAAAATTAATATTTTCGATATTTGGTGAAGTATTTTTAGTCAATATATTAATTACATATTCCATACGTATATATTTATGAAGAATTAATGTAAATCAAGTGTGGTAAATTATTTTATTAAATAATATCATTGACTAAACGAATATTCGTATTCGATTAGTTTAATAAACGAATCGAATATGAATCCTTATATTATGATACGTTTAATAAACGAATCGAATACGAATCCATCATATTTTGATTCGAATCGTTTAGGATTCGATACAAATTCGATTCGTTGATTCGTTTTGCCACCCATGTTTTTATTTTAATGACACTCTCCTTCTCTAAGAGCTCCCCACGTGCTCCGACACGTGATTCGTTTTCCTATAATAATGTCTTTATAAAAGTTTGTACATGCGTATGCGTGTCGAAATTTTCTTTGAATCATATCCACCACACGAGTTATTAATTAGTCATTTTTTGATATTCAACGATATCATCAAGTCATACAAACAAAAATATAATGATCCAAAATTACATTTATTTTTGTAAAATTTCAAAAATATTTGCTTGATATATGTTTTTCAAGTACATGAATATTTTGATTTTCTTGTGCTACATCTATTGGTTAAAATACGTTTGAAAAGTAACGCCAATTTGAATTTGGTTAATGGGTCTTATCCATGTGCCCAAGAATATCACGTTTCTTAAGGATGTCAAAAATAAACTTTTTAACATTATAATTAGAAACTATCAATTTCGGCCGTCAAAATATATCATGATAAGAGTGGTTCAATTTGGACTGTCTGATGTGAATATGGAGAGACGTAATGAATGAGAAGTCGGTGGGACCACTACCAGCTTGCCAGTTTGGAATCGCATCCCTAAGGAGCTGACTTAGGCGACCGCGGGCCAAAATCGGAATCGAATTGATTAAAATCATGGAATGATCGATTTGATTTTGATTTTTCAAAATTTTAGAACCGAACATCGAATCAAATGAAAATCTAGATTTGAACTTTAAGAACTGAATCGGGGAACCCTTAGAAATTTTTATTTTTTTTATAATTACTTTTTTTCTTCGATTATTCTATAAATATTTCATATCTAAATTCATTTTTTCACATTTCAATTTTTCAACAATTTATTCAATTTCATCTTTCAACACTCTCCTCCAACTAATTATCAACTTCAACTTCAAATATTTTTTGATATTTAGAGTGATCATTGGAATGTACGCTTATACATTAGCATTACATGTCATTAGATTATGAATTTAATTCAATTTCAATTGCAATCGTTATATAATGAGTTGTCATTTCGTATTATGTATATAATAAAATAAATTTTGTCAAACATTTAATTGTAATCCTGAACCGGTTATGGTTCAGGTTCAGGAACCGGTTCCGGTTCCTAAAACTGAAACCAAAGGGGAACTAGAACCGAAGATAACCGTACACTATACGGTTCGATTCCTCATTCAACATGAACCAAAACCGAAACCGATATGCGGTCGGGCCTAAATTGACTAAGACAAAAACCAACTATTAAAACTTCCATATTTTTTTATAATTATTCATTAAATTCTTTTTTTTTTATCAAGTAAGTCTATAATATTCTAACATTAATAGTAATTATTAAAAAAATTAGTGATTTAGAGAATAATTTTTGTTTAAAAAAAATTGTTTGCCTTTTCTTATAATATTTAATAATAATTTATTAATACATCACTAAATCTGATAAGAGAATAAATTAAATAAATAACACGTGATTAATATTTCACTCTGTTCAATTCTTGTTTGTCCAGCTGAGCCGTTCTTAAAAAGCGGCGACGTCATGTCAAGAATGTGTCGTGGTCCGTGTGGAAATGTCGTTTTGTTGGTGTGTGATAAGGGTCACCTTATCACATAATAATCACGGCCGTAATCAAGGTCAATAATTATGATTATAAGATAAGACCATTCTAATTTTTAACTTTTAATTTTGTATTTTAAATATTTTTAAAGAAATAAAAAAGGAGGTGGGCGAGAGGTTATGATTATATTTCATTATTCAAGGTGATAGGCAAGAAAGTAAGATGGGAGACCCCATTAAAACCTATATATTATAGTATGAATGATTAAAATTTAAAAGTTGGAATGAATTGAATGATTATTGAGAATCTGGGTAAGATGACTATTATTTAGGTCTTTATTTGTAGGAAAATGAATATAAAATCTCTTTTAAAAAAGATATATAATTATTTATTTTTTATAATTTTATTTGTTTTAATAATTAAAAGATTAATATTGAAAATTAACATAAAAATATTTCGTGAGAATATTACAATAAATATTTTAAATCATTTATATTTCCATCTAAACTAACAAAATTTATTAATGGATAATGATCTGTATGTTTTTTTTTTTAAAAAATATTAAGCCGAACGGCAAACAAGAGGCTGCCGAGCCAATTTTGCTTTGTGGTTATTTCTTTCCAATAATTATAATTGTATCGTTTAAAACATTTATATTTTCAATCAAATAAAAAAGAAAATTCAGGGTACCATCAATCATATTTATCAGTTATTGACCGGTCAAAATAACTAAATGTTAGGTAATTAATTATTCTTGCTATCGTGATAATTACTTCGATAGTGGCTTATTCCTAATTTATGGCACTTTTGGTATCACGGTGAAATTATCTTCGAGTCAAAAAAAAAACATAACTTTCAAATATTTTATTATTAATAAAAATTGTGGTTTTTTTTTATAATTTATTATTAAAATATTAGAAAAAAATATTATAATTATTTTTAACATAAACTTAAATTACATTGTAGTTTTTATAACCTAGAGTTTAAATCAATCAGCTGGAAAGTCAAATTTCGGATAATTACGTCAAAAGTGAAGTGAGGGCAATTATATCTAGTTTCGGCAATTAGGAATAAATGAAAATTCTGAATCTTGATTTCATTTGGATCGAGTTTTTTTATTTAAAAAATTATGAATCCCAATTATGATTTGAGACTATTATTGCCTATATTTTAAAATTAATACAAAATTCGAAATGATTTTTCATTTTACATATTTAAAGAGAAAGGAAAAAATAACGAAATGAATAAATACAATCCCCAACCACTTTCTTCTCCACCCCGTGACATACAGGTAAATGAAATTACTTACCACATATTTGATGAATTATTTTTTTTAAACGATAGAAATCCTACCATTAAATCGTCTTGAGATTTAAATAGAGCAGGTAAAATTATTGATTGTCCCATGTTCTTGTAAAAAATACATTTTCTGAACTCGAAATCAGAGCCTGATAATTAAGTCTTAAATCATTTGACATCAAACCACACCCCTTGAGAACAATATTAATTAATTGAAATTTTATAAAAGAAAAAATATAAAAAATTAAATCATTAATTCTAACAATTTTTAATATCAAAACAAGCATAATCATCAAAGAGACGAGACAGCGAGTCGGAGAGTGCAAATGTTGATAGCAGCTGAGGCAGCGAGCAGACGATTAGAGAAATTTGAGGCAGTTGAGGCAGAGAAAGAAATAGACAGAGAACAAGCAATTAGAGTAGACGATTAAGCATTTGTAAAGGCTTGAGAAGAATTGAAGAACACGATAATTGATTTTGATTAAGGCTTCGTTCATTTTGAGTTGTGAGCATTCAAAATCGCGTCGTTTTGTTTAGCACAAAACGACGTCGTTTCATATAAGGAAATAAAAAATAAAAAAAGTCGGGTTCGCTCGGTTCATCAATTTTAAACTAGTTCACCGGATTTGATCAATTGTCAATGATTTTTTAATGCTTCGATTTTTATAAATTGATCGGACCGAACACAAGAACGATTTTTGTCAGTCTGGTCCGGTTTTAAAAACCATGGTATTTATCCACCTACAATCTACACATAAATTTAACATGTTATAAGGTGTATTTTTTTTAATAATAATAAAAATAAAGTTTTTAAGAGAAGTAAAGGGGGCTGGAAAAGATTTTGCTCTTGAAAGCCAAATAAACAAATGAAAATGAAAATAAAAATAAAAATAAACCAGCAAAGAAGTTGCGGTCTGATTTGCAGAGAGAACGCGAAGAACAAAAACCGTTAATATTTTTATGAATGAATGAGAGAAAAAGGGTTGTTAAAATTTGAAAATTCCAATCAAGTCCTCTTTTAGTTCTTATCCAATCCGAATCCAATACTCGTAAGTATTCTCTTTGCATTACTATTGATTCCCTCCCTCTCTCTATTTGTTCATTTCTTTTTATTAACATTTTTATTTCGCTTTCATTTCATTTTTTAATTTCGGAAATGAGAGGTTAGAGGATAAGTTTTCGGTCACGAGTATCTCTTTGTAATCAGATCTCTATTAATTGGATTTTCGTTCATTTAAATCTTATATTTCGACCCGTAATTTTGGTAATTTCTTCGACTTTGCGCTTTTGGAATTTGTAATTTTATATTATACTTTTGAGTAGGAAGATCTGGATTTTTTTTAATTTATTTTTATAATTATATTCGCTCGTTGTCATTTTAGTTGAAGTTTTTGATTGTTAATTGTTATAAAGCTAATTCGAAAATTTGAGCTGTGATTTGGAGGATTTGTTTTTATGCTCAATCTGGATTGTTGGTTTATTGGATTCAGATCAATTAGCTAAAAGCTAATATTTATATATATTTTCTGTTCATTTGGGTTTATAGATTTCATATCAGTGATAAACAATTGAAAATTAAAAATTTTCTTTTAATTTTCTTTGACTAGGTTGATTCATTGTTTCAACTGCTATTTTCGGGGACTTTGACCGCTGGGATTATCAAAATTTGTCTGCCTGTGACTGAAAATTCTGAAGCTGAGGTGAGGTGGTGTTGCTGTTGTTAATTTGATTTGGCGATAATTGAAAAGATATGTTCGAAGGTCGATATTTGCTGACATCGAGGGATATAACTAGCTTGTGCCCGCCAGAATCTAAGTGGTCTTACATGACCTGTAGGATAGACCTAAATGGCAAGCGACCATTAGAAGTTGATGGCGAGGATGATTGTCATTGCCAAATTAATAAGTCCTTAAAGCTTTCCAGTCCTCGTAAAACAGCAGGAACTTCACAAGAGCAATCTGATGATGATCAGGGATCCAATGATTACCAACAGCCTGAACAAGGGGATTCGTCGGATTTGGATTCACTTGTTCAGCCCATTGGTCGGGACAACTCCATCAGTTGTCTCATCCATTGCTCGAGGTCTGATTATGGTTCCATTGCGTCTTTAAATCGGAGTTTTCGGTCCTTGATTAGGAGTGGAGAGTTGTATAGGCTGAGGCGGCAGAATGGTGTGATTGAGCATTGGGTTTATTTTTCTTGTCATTTGCTTGAGTGGGAGGCATTTGATCCTATTCGTGGCAGGTGGATGCATTTGCCGAGGATGACTTCTAATGAGTGCTTTATGTGTTCTGATAAGGAGTCTTTGGCTGTGGGCACTGAGCTTCTTGTATTTGGTAGGGAGTTGACGTCCCATCTTATATCCCATGTTATATATAGATATAGTATTTTGACAAATTCGTGGTCATCTGGGACGAGGATGAATGCTCCTAGGTGTTTGTTTGGCTCAGCTAGCCTAGGAGAGATAGCAATTTTGGCCGGTGGTTCTGATTTGGAGGGAAAAATTTTGAGTTCTGCAGAGATGTATAATTCGGAGACTCAAACTTGGAAGACACTGCCAAACATGAAAAAACCAAGGAAGATGTGTTCTGGGTTTTTCATGGATGGAAAATTTTACGTTATTGGGGGAATTGGAGGGAATGATTCAAAAGTTCTTACATCCGGTGAGGCATATGATTTGGAGACAGAAGCATGGACTGAAATTCCTGACATGTGTCCTGCCCGGGGTGGTGTAGCCAGGGGGACTGAGATGCTTGCATCTGCTGAGGCACCTCCTCTTGTAGCAGTGGTAAATAATGAACTGTATGCAGCTGATTATGCCGACATGGAGGTGAGGAAGTATGACAAGGAGAGGAGATCATGGTTTACAATAGGAAGATTGCCTGAAAGGGCAAACTCCATGAATGGTTGGGGTCTAGCATTTAGAGCCAGTGGTGATCGGCTTATTGTCATCGGCGGGCCTAAGGCTTCTGGTGAAGGTTTTATTGAGCTCAACTCGTGGGTTCCCAGTGAAAGCCCTCCTCAGTGGAATTTGCTTGCTAGAAAGCAGTCTGCTAATTTTGTCTATAATTGTGCTGTAATGGGTTGCTGAAGAGTGGGATGTTGGTGGCAGTGGCACCATGAAGATTGTACAAGATTGTTTTTTCCTTCAACACAAGATTAAAACAGCTATTGGGTAATATTCTCCTTTCTTTTTATATCTTTTCCCTTTTGGGTGGGGGAGGATGGAGAAGAGTTTCTGATTTTACACAAGATTCAATGAAATGTTTTATTGGAAGCAAGTCAAGTTTTTATTTAATTTTCCAAACTTCATTCTTAATTTTCTTCATTAAATTTGCGCCTTCCCCAATATATAGTCACATGAAAAGTTTCATAAGTTGGCATCTTGTAGCACAGGAATAAGTTAATAATTTGAAGTACCATTGAATTGGTAGGTTGTCATTAGAGTTTGCATAAGCTTTCTTTAAGAACACAGAACCAATTTTATGGGTTTCATGATCCTTATTTTTCATGCATCTTCAAGGGAGGAAATAAGTTTTGGGAGGTTGTCATCTTGGATGCTGGCATATCAACCGACTACACTAGTGTATGCCCGTGCCTACGGCACAGTGTTACATAATTTATGAAAAGATTAAGATTCTGTTATTTAATTTGTTTATAATGAAATGATTTTATTCATTAATAAATGATTTTATTCATTAATTTATTTGGTAGTTTTCATTTTCCATTTTTATAAAGATTTTATAATGAAATGATTTTTTATCACCCATTAGATTATAATAAAATGATCTGAGCCGCCAATTAAGCCACATAAAGATAGCATTTGGATACATTATCTCTCTTAATCCTAACCATCTCTTACATTCTCTTTCCTCCCACACCGTTGTACTTTATATATATATATATATAATGTTTAAATAGAGAGAGAAGATGAGAAAGAAAAATAAAAACAATTAATTTTTTGATTAGCCCAAACTATTTTTATTGAGGGTAAATTTAGAAATAAATTAGGTTAATTGAAAAATGAGAGCTGTTGAGATGATGAAATCACTACTCTTTGAAATATTCAGCTTCTGAAATATTGAAATGTGATG
This sequence comes from Zanthoxylum bungeanum, assembly GCA_019454045.1. Lineage (NCBI taxonomy): Eukaryota > Viridiplantae > Streptophyta > Magnoliopsida > Sapindales > Rutaceae > Zanthoxylum > Zanthoxylum bungeanum. The sequence continues at coordinate 35,579 of SKCR01009309.1, forward strand.
AAGATAGGTTGAGCTTCAACTTTGCTTCAAAATTATCGGGTTTGACTCAACCGACCTTTTATTATACACACAAATACATATACTAAGTTATAAGATGAGAATTATAATTTATTGATTTTGATGATAATAAATTATGTATCAAAGGGATAATGATAAATTCTATCTTTAAAGTATCTTATGGATATCAAGTATAAGTGGGCAATTTGAGGCTCCGGTCGGGTTCGGGAATACCTGATTGAGAGTTGGAAATTTCAGATATTAAAATTTTATTTTCAGTTAACTTCTGAATAGTTATCCAATTCCCGACTCGTCCCGATATATTTGAACCAATCTGGAGTTGAGTATCCAATTTGAGAGTTGATTACAAAAAAGAAAAAAAATCCAAATCAAGATTCATTGTATCAATGTCTCATTAGCCATCTCAAATTTAATAAATCCTAACTTTTCACAAAATTCGAATCAACTCTTAAGTCTGTGAAATATTAAAATGAATGAATACACAGAGATATAGAGAAAAAGCTTAATTATATGCATTAGGTTTTAGTTTACACATTTTAGGTCCTTAAAAAAAAGTATAAAATCATGCCAAATTGGTCCTCTCGAAAAATTGCAAAAATTTTGGGTACGGGGATACATCAAATTATACCCGATCGGATACAAAAAAAAAAAAAAAAAAAAAAAAAAAAAAGAGAAAGAAAG
>SKCR01009310.1:0-36101 GCA_019454045.1 Zanthoxylum bungeanum
ACTCTACAGTGCTTGTTTTGAATTTCACAAAGTTTCAGTTGTCCATTTTGAACCTAGATCTTGGGATCTCTAGTTAGCTAGGTTGGTTTTCCATAGTGACAATTCTTAATTTATAGGCTTCAAGCCCATTCCCCTCAATGACTTCTCAACTTGCTCTCCGTTGGGAAGCGGCCGAGAGTGCGCAGCGGAAAATCATGAAGAAATTATGATGCCGTTATCCATTTGCCCAATACCCATTTGTTTTGATTATTCTACAAGCCTAGGCATGTTACTATATATTCTAAGCATAAAAACTCATAAAACATGCAAATAACATAAACCTAACATGCTAACTATCATAAGAACTCTAATTAAAATAAAGAAAGAAAAAAGACTTACTTGACCGAAGACTCCTCCAGTCCTCCCTCCAATCTATAAGATTTTCTCGAACTCAGCAAGCTCTTCCACGTTCCAAAGAGCCACCCAAGTGTGTGGCCTCCAAAGGTGCACACACCAAAGCCAAAACTCAACGGCAAGACTACGCCTTGAGTGCACATGTATTTTGCCTTTGGTGCTAGCCTAGGCAAATACCTCAAAACTTTTAATTCGAGGTTCCTCTAGTCAATTAGACTTAAGGATCCTCAAAATCATTGGCTTACTCTTAAACTTTAGAGTTGCTCACTTATATAAACCTAAGATATGAAAGGTTTGGTGCAAAATTTGTAAAGAATTCTTTGGGTTTATATAGGTGCTCCAAAGACAACAAAATTAATTAAGAATCCGATATGGGATAAAAGCTAATTTAATCTTAGCCATTGGATCTTAATTTAGTGACTTAATGAGATTATAAAACCCTAATAAGAGTTTGGGCCGAATTGGAATTCAAAACAAATAACAAATAAAAAAAATTATTATTCACATTACTATTCACGTTTATTTATTATTTATTCCAATTCCCAAAGTGCCACTATCGTCATTCACCAATCCCTAAGCCACTATGGAACCTCATAAATAATTTGTTCAATAATTAAACACATTGAACCATTTATAAAAAATTCCTACAACAATCATATATGCTGTTAAATTTGTACTGTGCACTGTTAACCATTGATTTCGACTTTGTTGTGTGTGACCTTTTGGGTTCCCCTCAAGTTGGACATGAAATGAATCGTGATAATTTAATCGAATATAAATTATCCTCCGATCAGATGGCCGTTCTATTTCAATGACCAAGGTTGACATCTAGCAACATGCCAAGGCCCCTAAATGAGAAGGAAAGATATATACCCATTTTGTATGCAATTTACATATGGTACGGTCCCTCGCCTCACTGTATCCCCACTGTTTGACCTAGGGTATGGAAAATGTCTACCCATACAGTCAAAGGTATGATGTTGATAGTGTCATGAATCGTGCTAACCCAAGAATCTCACATGATTCTTCCGTTGCGGCCACAGTCTCAAGCACTGATCACACATATCATCCTGTGAACTGGAATACTACTCTTATAAGAAAATATTATCCGAGAGAGTGGCGATTCTCTGTTGTATCTTTAGAAACTTCATGTGTTTCAACAAATGACCCAATCATACCCTTATGACCGGATCTTTTGAACCGGGGAAGGAGAATGTCAAAGTTATTTGATCCACACATAAGATTGTAAAGACTTCAAGTCTAAGGACTAGTCATACATGGAAGTTCTCACAGACACATGGGATAAACACTCCATGTGAAAACTTTCGGCGGTCAGTTCGATAGACACGAGCAACTCATGCATCCATGTGATACACCAAGCGGACGGGTCTCCGCAAGTAGCCTATGAGATCGACTACCCCACTTAAGGGCGGATCATATCATCATGTTAGTCTCTCCGCTTTGTGAACGCCCAGATTATTCACAAAACTATGACTAGGAACGTTTAAGAGTAATGATTCTCATAAGGCGTGGAAGCCATCATCTTGTTACTCCAAGGACTTTATTACAGTGTTTGATGATTCATATAATTTATGTAAGACACATATAATAAAGATTTCCATTTTATTAATTAATGAAAATATTACAAATACATGTACATATAGTCCATCCACAAGTTGGGTATAGGGCATATCCCTAACAATCTCTCACTTGCACTATAGCCAACTAGTATGAATCTGGACACCATACTCCCGGGTGTGCCTATCATGCTTTTGTTGAGTCAGCCCTTTAGTCAGAGAATCTGCAAGATTATCTTCTGTGGGTATTTTCTATATAATAACTTATTTTCTCTCAACAATCTCCCTGATGAGATGAAATCGCCTGAGTACATGCTTGGATTTCTTGTGGGACCTTGGTTCCTTTGATTGAGCAATGGCGCCCGTGTTGTCACAGTATATCGTGACGCCATTCTTTATCGCGGGAAGCACTTTCAGCTCCGTGATGAACTTCTTTATCCAGACTGCTTCTTTAGCTGCCTCAGATGCTGCAATATACTCGGCTTCAGTGGTGGAGACCGCTATAGTTGATTGCTTTGAGCTTTTCCAACTGACAGCACCACCATTCAAAGTAAACAGATATCATGTTTGCGATCTGCTGTCATCCCTATCGGTCTGAAAGCTCGCATTATAGTAACCAATGACTTTCATCTCAGAACAATCTCCGTATGTCAAAAACACATCCTTAGTTCTTCTCAGATACTTGAGGATTGTTTTGACAGCTGCCCAGTGTTGCTCACCAGGATTTGCCTGATACCTGCTCGTTATGCTAAGAGCATAAGAGACATGAGGTCTTGTACATAGCATGGCGTACATGATCGATCCTATTGCTGAAGCATAAGGGATCATACTTATACGCTCTCTATCTGAATGAGTATGTGGACATTGCTCATTAGATAATTTGATTCCATGACAAGTAGGTAAATTACCTATTTTGGAACCTTCCATTTTGAATCTTTTCAAAACTTTATCTATGTATGTAGATTGAGAAAGTCCTAACAACCTATTAGATCTATTACGGTAGATCTTAATGTCGAGGATGTAGGCTGCTTCTCCCAAATCTTTCATGGAGAAATTCTGAGATAACCATTGCTTGGTGGCTTGCATCATGGAAATATCATTCCCGATGATTAATATGTTATCGACATATAATACAAGAAACACAACAGCACTCCCACTACTTTTCCTGTAAACACAAGGCTCGTTTATATTTTTGATGAAGTCAAATTCTTTGATTGTCTCATCAAATCGTATATTCCAACTTCTGGAGGCTTTCTTGAGTCCATAAATGGATCGTTTAAGCTTGCATACTTTATTATGATCATCCTTAGATGTAAACCCCTCAGGTTGTATCATATAGACTTCCTCTACGAGGTTCCATTAAGGAAAGCTGTTTTGACATCCATCTGCCGAATCTCATAATCAAAGTGTGCAGCTAGTGCTAGTAAAATTCGAATGGATTTTACCATTGCAACAGGCGAGAATGTTTCGTCATAGTCAATTTCTTGGATTTGTCTATAACCTTTCTCCACCAACCTAGCCTTATAGGTTTGGATGTTGCCTTCTGCATCAGTTTTATGCTTGTAAATCCACTTGCAACCTATGAGTTTTATCCCTTCATGTGCATCCACCAAGTCCTAGACTTGATTCTGATACATAGAGTCTATTTCAGATTTCATGACCTCAAGCCACTTGACTGAATCAATGTCATGCATTACTTCGTCATAACTGGTGGGATCGTCATTATCAATGACCTGATCATGTTCCTCATCAATATGGAAACCATATCTTTCAGGCTCATATCTTTCCCTACCAGACCTTCTAAGTTCATAACCTTGTGGTTGTTCTGTCGCTGCCCTTTTGAGGGGCCTGGGGTTTAGTTCTATGTTAGTTTGTTCTTCTCGTACCTCATCGAGGTCAAGTCTACTCACTATATTTCTTGAGAAGGAATTCATTCTCTAGAAATTTAGCATTTCGTGAGACAAATGTTCTTTGTTCATTTGGGACGTAGAACACGTATGCTCTTAAGTTCAAGGCATATCCTACAAACTTACATTTAATTACACTATCATCCAATTTGTTAGTTTGTGTGAGCTTAACATATGCGTCACATCCCAAACTCTTAGATAACTAAGACTATGACGTTTCCCAAACCATAACTCATATGGTGTTTGACTAACAGTCTTGGAAGGAACTTGGTTTAGTAGTAGTGTTGCAGTTTCTAAAGCAAGACCCCAAAATGAAAGAGGTAGATCCATGTCTAGCATCATTGATCAGACCATATCTAATAATGTCCGATTTCTCCTTTCAGAGACCCCATTATGCTGTGGAATTCCCTGAGGAGTCCACTGAGAAACAATGCCATTTTCTCTCAAGTAATCTTGAAATTTGTTGCTTAAGTATTCACCACCTCGGTCAGACCTTAGTGACTTAATACTTTTATTAAGCTGGTTTTCTACTTCAGCTTTGAAGTCTTTGAATTTCTCAAAGGCTTCAGATTTGTACCGCATAAGGTACACATACCTATATCGTGAGTGATCATCGATAAAGGTAATGAAGTAGGAGAATTCACCTCTAGCGGTAACTGACATTGGTCCGCATACATCAGAGTGTATGAGTTCTAATGTCTCCGCTGCACGTTGTCATTTACCTTTGAAGGGTAATTTGGTCATTTTACCAAGTAAACAAGACTCACAAGTTCCATAAGGTTCATATTTGAAGGGTCTGAAATACCCATCCTTATGTAGCTTAGTTAATCTTGTTTCATTGATATGACCTAAGCGACTGTGCCATAGAAGTGATTCATTGAGATTATTCGAGTTAACGTTGTATATATTAGAGGTTGAACATTCTTTGTTAGTTTGTAAGACATAGATACCATTATTCAAAATACCATCTCCATATTTTATTTCATTGAAATAAATAGAACATTCATTACAACTTATTAGGCATGAAAAGCCTTTATTACATAAAGAAGAAATTGAAATGATTTTCTTTACTAGAGAATGTACATAGACACAATCTTCTAAGTCTAAAACTAAACCATTCGAAAAAACTAATGAATAAGTCCCCATGCACAATGCATCCAGTTTTGCTCCATTACCCATGCGTAAGTCAACCTCCCCATGACGGAGTCTCCTACTATTTCTCAGGCCCTGCACATTGTTACACAAGTGAGTCCCACAATCGGTGTCAAGCACCCAAGTAGAAGGTTCAGAGTTTTGAGAATATAGTTCAATCATATACAATATACCTGAAGCATTGGGCTTCTTGGGCTTCCCTAGCTTCCCTGGCTTTTAAGGATCTGCTGTCTTTCTTCCAATGACTCTTCTTTCCACAAAAGAAATATTTCCCTTTTCCATTTTTCTTCTTCACCTTACCATTTGCTTTTGGTGATCTGGAGCCTTGGCATTGCCCTTATTTTTCTTTGGGCCTCGTGGTTTCAGGTCCGTACCCGTAAGCATGACGGAGGGTTTAAGCTCCGGTTTCAAGTCATTCTCTGCTTGCTTTATTAGATTGTGCAATTCTGCTAAAGTAGCTTATTTATTAGACAGATGAAACTGCATAATAAAGTTAGAGAAGTCTTTTGGTAAGGACTGAAGAATTAGATCGTGACCTATCTCATATCCATGATAACCCGAGGTTGGCCAATTTTTCAATGTGGCCAATCATCTTAAGCACATGTCCACTAACAGATCCTTCATTATACCTTGTTTGGAATAAGGCACATGACACTTGGAATCTCACGGTATGAACGGAAGTTGCATATAACTCCTTCAAGTGAAAGATGATGGTTTGAGCATCCATATCTTCGTGAGCTTTCTGAAGTTCATCCGACATAGAGCCAAGCATTATGCAAGCTACTTGCTCATCATCATCGACGTGTTTCTTCCAAGCATCAAATGTATTTTGGTCAGCATCTTCTGCGCATTCAGGGGAAATGGTCTTTCAAGAACATAGAAAATCTTTTCTTGTCGTAAGAAAATTTTAAGGTTTCTAAACCAGTCATTTTAGTTGTTCCCTTTGAGCTTATGCTCATCAAGGATGGAACGAAGTGATACTCTGTTTTCCATTTGAATGTTTGTGAAATATTTTAACCCACATGTTAAGAGAAAATGTTAAAATTAGGAATATGTTTTCATTAATGTTTCATAATAACATGGGCTTTTAATATTATGAAGTTGCTCACACTCAATTGTTTTAAAATTGTAAGCAAATCGCATCAACCCCAATATGATGGATTTCTTATGGGCAAGGATCCCATTATCATCATTTCATAACTCCGACTAGGGCCGGTCGTTATAAAATACGATAATTAGGTAGGTTCCCAACCAATTTATGATATAAAACACAATTCCTTGATCATTGGGTTGGGCAATCAAACATGCCATAGCTTATGTTAGTCCTCATGGACACCCAATCTTTGCCACTAAGTTATAAGACCACGCCTAAGGGTCGATGCGTCTTATGACTCAGAAAAGTCAAACCATTGTCAATAGTACGATTTAAGGACAAATTGGTATTGGTCAGTCTGGTAAAGCCTAGTCCTGCCAATACGGTTTAAGCCCTTTGGGTCTATACTTTACAATAGGAGGCAAATTTTAGACTTAAATTATTATTAAGGATTTTAACAAGTTTAAGTGAATAACTGTCAAATGGATTCCTCCATTGAAAATTCCCCAGAGGGAGGGTGGAGCGAACTCTCTTAAATACTCTTACCTCTTAGGCTCTTATTGCCTTGGTGACAGGAATAAATAATAGATCCTCCAAATTAGTCCAACACTTTAAATATGCTTTAAGGTAAGCTTTGAGTAAATGATTATCTAAATGTGTTCACAGCTTTTCCTTTTGGCTATAAAAAGGTAGTGAGTGAAGGAAGACACCAAATCATTATCTAACTCTAGTAATACCTTTAGTTAAATTAACTTTAGTTTGGAAAGTTTTATTAACGCCTTGTGTAGGACACAGAAATCGGCGACGTTGTTCTAGGCTCGCGGCCTAGTTGGGAGTATGGAGTAGCCCACGGAGGACTACACCGGAGAAATAAATGGAGTCGCCACCCAGTGTGAACTGGGAAAATGATTTAAGGCTGCACTCACCCCTCGCAAGGGAAGACCTCAAACCGTTGGGTTCGGAATGGTCCCTTACTTATGCCACTTGTAATGAAATGATTTGTGCAATAACTTAACCGAATCTACATAACATATATATTCAAGAATAACCTAGATCTAGTTCGTGTTCATAAAAATAAATCCTATATCTAAGTTTGCATGCCTTAAAAATAAGTCATCATAACGGCAAACACACGATAACACACAATAATCTTATGAGCATATTGAATTATCAAACATGAAAAATAAATAACAATCTAAACATAAACATAAATTAAATTCTTATTGCGAAAGTAAATAATTAAATCATGCATAAAGAAATAACATACTAACGACTAAATCATGCTTAAGAATGAATAACATATTAACGATTAAATCATGCTCAAACACAAAGTTGGATGAAACGAAATATGTGTGTCTCTCAAGTGGTACATGGAGTTGTTTCCCGAGTACAGACCACACTACCATCCATTCGGATTTGGCTACAGAATTTACGTTCGGGTTTCCATCTGATATACCACAAGAGAGAACACATATTTCATTCATCCGGAAATCACATCATGCACCAATCCACAATACTCATATGAAATAAAGTGCTAGAATAATGAAAATAAAGGATAATAAATAAAGAAGGTGCCCTCAGGTCTAACCTCTTAAATCGTCTCTCGGAAGTGCGCTACGCGGTTGTCGGAAGGGTTGATGCTCTGCAACTCATCTGGTTCATTGGTTCAACGTTTTCCTTCGATGTTTCGCTGTTTGGGCTGTTGTTTTTTACTCTATTTTGCTACTATTTTCGGTGGTCAGGGGCTGTGTTTCAGGGTTTGTTTTTCGGTGGTCAGGGGCCGTGTTCAGTGGTCAGAGGCTGTGTTTCAGGGGCTGTTTTCGGTGGTCAGGGGCTGTTTTCAGTGTTTGACATGAGTATGGCTTATGTGTTTGGCGTGAGTATTGGGGGAACGTGAACGTGGCTGTGTGTGGCATTTAAGGGCTGGTAGTGTCGGTTTTGTGTCTTCACGTGGGGGGTAGTGAGAGAGTGGCAGTGAGTGGCTTTGGTGAACTGTTTTATGTATGTAGGTTATGCGCGTGGAGGTCAGGTTGCTGAGGTCGTTGGTTTAGGGGTATGTTTGTGAAGATGCTTACTGTTTAGTGAGGGTGTTTCAGTGATGGTAGAGTAGAGGAGAAGATAAAATATTTGCTTTGTTTCTTGTTGCTTTGGGCGTGAGTTGCTAGGGCTTCAAGGTTGGGTTTAAGATTCTTTTTATAGGCAAAGGGTTGGGTTTACCTTGTATGAAAAGGGAAATGATTTGTATAATTATGGGAGATATTTTTAATTAGTGTGTGATAGGGAAAAATCTTTTAATTAGGGAAGTGATTAGATATGATTTGATTTGATTAGGAAGATGATATATTTGATTTGATTTGATTTGTTTTATTTAGGTATGTAATTTAATCGAATTAGGAAAGCGTTTGATGAGATTTGATTTGTATCTTTTAATTAGGGAATGTGATTTGTCTTGATTTTAGCATGTGTTTAATATGTGTTTTTGTTTAATTTGGAAGGTGATGGGCGTGAATGGACTCCTTGGGCGTGTATCAGAGGCAGTTTTCAGGGGCATTCGGGCGTGTTCAGGGGCTGACTTCAGGGGCTGGTTTGGGCGTGTTCAGGGGCTGACTTCAGGGGCTGGTTTGGGCGTGTTCAGGGGCTGACTTCAGGGGCATTCAGGCGTGTTCAGGGGCTGACTTCAGGGGCTGGTTTGGGCGTGTTCAGGGGCTGACTTCAGGTGCTGGTTTGGGCGTGTTCAGGGGCTGACTTCAGGGGCTGGATGAAGGCTAATGGCGTGAGTGGCTGCTGCATGGGTAATGGGCGTGAGTGGTGTGAATTGTGGGGGATTTGGGCTAAGGTTGTGTTTTAAAACAGAGGTTCAACAAGCGAACCCGAAGCTAAACAAGCAAATTAAATCCAACAAGATGTCAATGTCTGACTCTTCCCTTCCGACGTCCGTTTCCCGGGACTTCCACAATTTAAAAAGGTAGTGTCTCCATGTGAGACTCATCATCGGGACTTATATGCAAAAATGTAGTGCCTCCACCTTGGTCTCACCCCACTTGTATCTCTTATAATGTATTTTATTATAAACAAGTGATTTATATTTATTAGCCTTAAAGGTAATAAATCTCTAAGTTCATCACAGAATAATTACTTAGCTAAGGGATAAGCAATACACTCTATATTTCCTTAGAAAGTCTCTAGATGCTTGCACCCTAAAATAATCATGCCAATTCTAATCATACATAGAATCATCAAGCATATGAGTTTTAATATGTTAGAATTATTTTAGGCATTAAATAACTTTGATTAATATTTAATTATGATATTGCATTTTATTTTATTCAAATAAATTTACTATTCACGTTTTTTACAGATGCGTGAACCTTAAATGCAATTTCACAATTCCCATCTTAACCAAATTATGCAAAACTTGTGCCTAAAATTAAGTTCAGGGTGTTAGATTTCCAATTACCTTTTACACACCCAATTTTGAGTTCAAATGAGAGAGAACTAATCAAAACAAGAACGGCGCGCTGATACCACTAGTGGGAAGCGGCCGCGAGTGCGCAGCGGAATATCATGAAGAAATTATGATGCCGTTATCCCTTTGCCCAATACCCATTTGTTTTGATTATTCTACAAGCCTAGGCATGTTACTATATATTCTAAGCATAAAAACTCATAAAACATGCAAAGAACATAAACCTAAACATGCTAACTATCATAAGAACTCTAATTAAAATAAAGAAAGAAAAAGACTTACTTGAACCGAAGACTCCTCCAGTCCTCCCTCCAATCTACAAGATTTTTCGAACTCAGCAAGCTCTTCCACGTTCCAAAGAGCCACCCAAGTGTGTGGCCTCCAAAGGTGCACACACCAAAGCCAAAACTCAACGGCAAGACTACGCCTTGAGTGCACAGGTATTTTGCCTTTGGTACTAGCCTAGGCAAATACCTCAAAACTTTTAACTCGAGGTTCCTCTAGTCAATTAGACTTAAGGATCCTCAAAATCATTGGCTTACTCTTAAACTTTAGAGTTTCTCACTTATATAAACCCAAGATATGAAAGGTTTGGTGCAAAAATTTGTAAAGAATTCTTTGGATTTATATAGGTGCTCCAAAGACAACAAAATTAATAAGAATCCGATGTGGGATAAAAGCTAATTTAATCTTAGCCATTGGATCTTAATTTAGTGGTTTAATGAGATTATAAAACCCTAATAAGAGTTTGGGCCGAATTGGAATTCAAAACAAATAACAAATAAAAAAAATTATTATTCACGTTACTATTCACGTTTATTTATTTATTTATTCCAATTCCCAAAGTGCCCCTATCGTCATTCACCAATCCCTAAGCCACTATGGAACCTCATAAATAATTTGTTCAATAATTAAACACATTGAACCATTTATAAAAAATTCCTACAACAATCATATATGCTGTTAAATTTGTACTGTGCAACGTTAACCATTGATTTCGACTTTGTTGTGTGTGACCTTTTGGGTTCCCCTCAAGTTGGACATGAAATGAATCGTGATAATTTAATCGAATATAAATTATCCTCCGATCAGATGGCCGTTCAATTTCAATGACCAAGGTTGACATCTAGCAACATGCCAAGGCCCCCAAATGAGAAGGAAAGATATATACCCATTTTGTATGCGATTTACATATGGTACGGTCCCTCGCCTCACTGTATCCCCACTGTTTGACCTAGGGTATGGAAAGTGTCTACCCATATAGTCAAAGGTATGATGTTGATAGTGTCATGAATCGTGCTAACCCAAGAATCTCACATGATTCTTCCGTTGCGGCCACAGTCTCAAGCACTGATCACACATATCAACCCGCGAACTGGAATACTACTCTTATAAGAAAATATTATCCGAGAGAGTGGCGATTCTCTGTTGTATCTTTATAAACTTCATGTGTTTCAACAAATGACCCAATCATACCCTTATGACCAGATCTTTTGAACGGGGAATGAGAATGTTAAAGTTATTTGATCCACAAATAAGATTGTAAAGACCTCAAGTCTAAGGACTAGTCATACATGGAAGTTCTCACAGACATATGGGATAAACACTCCATGTGAAAACTTTCGGCGGTCAGTTCGATAGACACGAGCAACTCATGCATCCATATGATACACCAAGCGGACGGATCTCCGCTAGTAGCCTATGAGATCGGCTACCCTACTTAAGGGCGGATCATATCATCATGCTAGTCTCTTCGCTTTGTGAACCCCCAGATTATTCACAAAACTATGACTAGGAACGTTTAAGAGTAATAATTCTCATAAGGCGTGGAAGCCATCAGCTTATTACTCCAAGGGCTTTATTACAGTGTTTGATGATTCATATAATTTATGTAAGACACATATAATAAAGATTTCCATTTTATTAATTAATGAAAATGTTACAAATACATGTACATATAGCCCATCCACAAGTTGGGTATAGGGCATATCCCTAACACTCTCTAGGTAAACCTTTAGTAAATGTATTTGTTAGGTTTTCCTTTGATTTGACATAATCTATCGAAATTATGCCACTTGAGAGCAGTTGTCGTATGGTATTATGTCTGCAACATATGTGTCGAGACTTACCATTATACATTGTATTTGGGCTCTCCCAATAGTCGATTGACTATCACAATATATGCTTATCGCTGGCACTAGTTTGGGCCAATTTGGAATATCCTCTTGAAAATTTCGAAGTCATTCCGCTTCTTTCGATGTTTTATCTAATGTTATGAACTCGGATTCTATAGTAGATCGGGTAATACATGTTTTCCTCGAGTATTTCCATGACACGGCCGCACGACCAAGTGGGAAAATAAATCCACTCATAGATTTGCAATCCACTGTATCAGATATCCAGTTAGCATCGTTGTATCCCTCTAGAACATCATGATATCTCATATAATATACACCATATTTGAAGTTTCTCTCGAATATCTCAAAACTCTTTCTATGGCTTTCTAGTGGTTATGTCCTGGATTACTCGTATATCTGCTAAGCATGTTTACAGCTTGAGCGATATCAGGTTGTGTGTAATTTGTGAGATACATCAGACTTCTGATGATTCTTGAATACTCTAATTGTGATATGTTTGAGCCAGTATTCTTTGATAAATGAAGAGTTACGTCTACAAGAGTTCTAGCCACATTTAGATCTCATTTATTATATTTCTCAAGTATCTTCTCAATATAATGAGTCTGAGATAATATATACCTCTCTAATGTTCTATAAATTTAATTCCTAAGATCACATCAGCTACTCATAAATCTTTCATATTAAATTTATGGTCAATACTTTCTTGGTAGACTGAATCATCTCATGATTACTACCAATTATTAGCATATCGTCTACGTAGAGACACACAATGACATATCATTTTTGAGTTGATTTGGTGTATATACACTTATCACACTCATTGATTTTGAACCCACTTGACAACATTTCTTTGTCAATTTTTCATGTCATTGTTTAGGTGCTTGTTTTAGTCTGTATAAGGTTTTTACAAGTTTTCACATATTCTGTTCTTGTCCAGGAATATTGAAACCTTCTGGTTGTTCCATGTAAATCTTTTCATCTAGTTCACCATTTAATAATGTTGTATGCACATTCGTTTGATGTATTTCAAGCCAATTATAGCTGCTATGGCTATGAGCATTCTTATTGATGTGATATTAGTCACTGGTGAATAGGTATCAAAGTAATCAATGCCTTCTTTTTATCTAAAACATTTTATGACAAGTCTTGCCTTGTACTTATCTATTGATCCATCCGGTTTCATCTTCCATTTGAATATCCATTTGTAGCCCAGTGGCTTACAACCTGAAGGAAGATCAACCAACTCCCATATGGTTTTGTAGGATGAAGTCAATATCACTATTGATAGCCTCTTTCCACAAAGGTGTTTCTGACGAAGACATTGCTTCTTTATAGCTTTGAGGCTCATTTTCTAACAAGTATGTCAAAAAATCGAGTCCAAATGACTTAGACGTTCTAGCTCGTTTGCTACTTTTAGGTTCAATTTCCTCAATATTTTCATGTTGATCTGATTCTTGGTCAACTTGATCACTGCCTTTGACAGTATCAATGGTTCTTTTGAGAGACTATATTCTTTGTCTTTCCTTACAAGGAAATGTCTCTTCAAAGAATGTCGCATTCCTTGACTCAATTATTATATTTGGATTGATGTCAGGAATTTCAGACTTATGTACCAAGAATCGATACACACTACTGTTGTGAGCATATCCAATGAATATACAAACAGTCTTGGGTCATATTAACCTTCTTAGGTTTTGGAACCATCACTTTAGCCAGACCCTCATACTTTCAGATATTTATATGAAGGTACGTGACCTTTCCACAATTCATATGGTGTCTTGTCTAATTTTTGTGAGGTAGCTTGTTCAGAACATAGTTAGCGGAAAGCAAGGCTTCCCCCCACAATTTCTGGGGTAAACCAGGGCTTGTCAATATGGAATTCATTATTTTCTTCAACGTTCGATTATTAAATTAACTCATTTAATCTGATAAAGTATTATGAATAATCTATATTATTCATAACGTGTTGCCCAAGTGCTCAACGAGTACACTTCATATTATGGGACTCTCTAAGTTTAGGTTTATCCGTCATGGAATCAAATTATGTGTCCATAATTCACCCACTCGTAAATTATGACGACCACGAATAATCTCACTAAACTATACAAGTCGAGGTCATTACATACGTATAATCCATCTATCACAGGCTATCAATATTATACTGGGGATATAGATAGGAATGTCGAATCCTTTAGGTATAATATAGTCGACTTTCAAATTTATGATCTCTAAATAACACTCGGAACTCGCTTCCGAGTATACAACGGTCATGGATTTACTATATCGCAAATACGTACATGATACATATGTCATGTACACAGGACTGACAGATTCTATCTGATACTCACAGGATATCATTAGCATGGGTCCACACCCAACGAGCACACGGAGGTCTGATCTAAATAAATCGATGACGTGACTGCCATCTAAGTGTGGAAGATGTCTCATATATCCACAGTGATATCGCAAGTCGAAGGATCACTATGCTACTCGACTCGTGAAGATTCCCGTTGACGTTGGTGTACCATCTATTAGGAAATCTTCGATGAGCCATCTAAGTGTGGATGAAGGCTAATGGCGTGAGTGGCTGCTGCTTGGGTAATGGGTGTGAGTGGTGTGAATTGTGGGGGATTTGGGCTAAGGTTGTGTTTTAAAACAGAGGTCCAACAAGCGAACCCGAAGCTAAACAAGAGAATTAAATCCAACAAGACTTCAATGTCTGAATCTTCCCTTCCGATGTCCGTTTCCCGCGACTTCCACAATTTAAAGAGGTAGTGTATCCATGTGAGACTCATCATCGGAACTTATATGCAAAAATGCAGTGCCTACAGTCGCCCCCACTTTGATGGGACTTGTGCAGTGTGTGACAATGACAATCCTATCAAAGTCTATGTAGTGCATTTTTACTTACCTGGCTCGCCATGTGCCACTTGACTTGCATGTTGCTTTGGATTGAGTTGATTTGGTTGTGCCACACCCGGCGTGCTAAACCCCATACCCGAGGCGTCGCTGATGTATCTCCATACCCGGAGTGCCATACCCGGCGTGCTAAACCTCATACCTGAGGTGTTGCAGATGTATCTCCGTACCCGAAGTGCCATACCCGAGGCGTCGCTGTAGTGTCTCCATACCCGGAGTGCCATACCCAGTATGCTAGACCCCATACCCAAGGCATCGCTGTAAAGTCTCCATTCCCGGAGTGCCATACTTGGCATGCTAAACCCCATACCCGAGGCGTCGCGGTTGCGTCTCTATACCCTGAGTGTCGCAGTAGTGTCTCCATACCCGGAGTACCATACCTGGCATGATGAACCCCATACCCGAGGCGTCGCGGTTGCGTCTCCATACCCAGAGTATCGTAGTAGTGTCTCCATACCCGGAGTGCCATACCCAGCATGCTAAACCCCATACCCGAGGTGTCGCGGTTGCGTCTCCATACCCAGAGTGTCGTAGTAATGTCTCCATACCCGGAGTGTCATACCCGGCATGCTAAACCCCGTACCTGAGGCGTCGCGGTTACGTCTCCATACCCAGAGTGTCGCAGTAGTGTCTCCATACCCGGAGTGTCATACCCGGCATGCTAAACCCCATACCCGAGGTGTCGCGGTTGCGTCTCCATACCCAGAGTGTCGTAGTAGTGTCTCCATACCCGGAGTGCCATACCCGGCATGCTAAACCCCATACCCGAGGTGTCACGGTTGCGTCTCCATACCCAGAGTGTCGCAGTAGTGTCTCCATACCCAGAGTGCCATACCCGGAAAAACTGATACTGATGCTGATATGATGTTTGTATATCAATATATTGTATTGCCTCTCACGAGATAATCCTGATAGCTGAACATATTTTCATCCTTAATGGATGCTTCGCGTCGAAACCATAGAACCTTCAAAGTACTTAATACACTCAAATCTGATCGTCTGCATGAATGATCTGAACTAGACTCCTAGTGTGTGTCTGCCAAGGCTCTTTCGCAGCTTAATCCTTAAGTAAGCCAACTCGATGATTTTGTCTCGGAGAATTGGATCGGTAGGTCTAACCAACCTAGATGTCTTGATCATACTCTGTGATTACTTCTTCGTACTCAACATGATATGGTTTTCTTCTTTTTTCTTTCTTTTCTTTTGAACTTTTCTTTTTTCTTTTCTCTCTTTTCTCTTTTCTTTTTTTTCGAAACACCTACTATTTAAGGTAGCATTTCTCCTCATGGTCATCCTAATACTCGCCCATGGGTAGCTTCACGCTTATCGGTTATATGCGGTCTATTTTTTCTTTTTCTTTTCATTGCAGGGACTTTTTCTTTGTTTCCAACCATATCATATATCGTAGCATAAGTAAACCAAGATGGACATCCAGGCAAATGGTCATTCACTGATCCACCATCTCTTCAACTAGTCATCTTGCCAACTACTCAGGCTTCTACTGTCGAGATCCCGTAATCAAGTGCTCGTGAGTCTAGTCGAGATCAATCCATTCAGAGTACCGGATGAGAGCACATCTCGCACTTATCGTTTCTAAGGTTTCTCCCAACAACAAACAATGTCATCACCAGACTTATGCTTAACTATCAAAGACTTCTCTTTTCTTTTTCTTTTTTCACTCACTCACTCCATGGAATTCTTCCTTTCAACCGCTGATAATGTGGGCTTCACCCCCTGAGATCCATTCCCGAAACTCATGCTGATATGGGCCTCAACCCTGAGATTCCTTTCCGAAACTAACACCGATATGGGCCTCAACCCTGGGATTCCTACTCAAAACTGATACTGTGATGTTACTGCTTCTGATTGGCTTGTCTTTGCCGCTTTCTCTTTTTCTTCTTTGAAACCTGTGAATACAAAACAAAACAAACACAAAAGGAATGCAAAATACGTTACGTGTATGCATCCATGCATGGATGAGTTTCCTATCCCGTTGGGTTAGGTTTTCCGCCAATTCCCTTGGTGACTGCTCGGTCTTCTCTTCCTCAGACAAAGTACTGCTTCAATCTATCCATATTGATTGGCTCGGTGAACTCATTCCCTTCCAAATCTGACAGTCTCACTGCCATATTTCCCATTACTTTCTGCACTATGTAGGGTCCTTCCCAATTCGGTCTGAACTTTCCCCCCAGGTCTGTTGTCGACGGCTTCGACTACTTAAGCACCAAATCACCTTTTTCTGATCTTGGTAGGACGCACCTTCTTATTGAATGCTCAAGCCAACCTCTTCTGGTATATCTGCATGTGATGTAAGGACTTCATTCTCTTCTCATCCAGCAATGCTAATTGTTTGAACCTCTGCGAGGCCCACTCTCGTTCAGGCAACTCTGCTTCTGCTAATACCTACATGGATTGTATCTCAACTTCCACCGGCAATACAGCTTCCATCCCGTAGACCAAAGAGTAAGACGTGGCTCCTGTTACAATTCTCACAGAAGTTCTGTACCCCCACAGGGCATACGGTAGCTTATCAGCCCAATCTTTGTAATTCTTTGTCATCTTGGCTAATATCATCTTTATTGTCTTATTGGCTGCCTCGACTGCCCCATTTGCATGTGGCCTGTAAGGTAATGACTTGTGATGGCCTATTCCGTATTTATGTAGCATTGCTTTCCTTTCTCCTTGAAACTGGACTCCATTGTCCGTTACTACATGATACGGCATACCATATCGACAAATGAGATTCTGAGTTATGAACTTTGCCATCTGCTTCGCTGTAACATTGCGGAATGACTCGGCTTCCACCCATTTTGAGAAGTAATCTACAGCCATTACTATGAAGCGATGTCCATTCGATGCGTTTGGTCGAATTTCTCCTATCATATCAATTCCCCATGCTGAGAAAGGCCACGGCACTGATAACCCGTGTAACTCTATGTGCGGTAAATGATTCAAGTTATCATGTGCTTGACAATCGTGACAATACTTCACCAGCTTCGCGCAGTCAGCTTCCATTGTCGACCAGTAAAAGCTTTGTCTTACTATCTTACGGGACAAATTCAACCTATTCATGTGCGGCCCACATACTCTGGCATGAACTTCGTCCATTACCTTCTGAGCTTCTTCTTTTCTCAAACACTTCATCTGAATGATGTTCGCTTGTCTCTTGTAAAGTTCTCCCTTCAAACTCACATATTGAGAAGCCAACTTCTGAATGGCTATTATGTCATTTCTGCTCGCTTCTTCTGGGAATTCTCCGTGTTCCGGGTATCTCTGAATGTCATAGTACCAAGGTTTTCCATCATCGACCTTTACTTCTAATATCTCTTCTGTCTTGCAAATAGGTCTGCTTGCCGTTGTCAACACCAGAGGTCTCATCACCAACTTCTCCGGATTCTCCCAAGTTGCTGCTAGTGTTGCCAATGTGTCTACCATCTGATTCTCTTCTCACGGCAAGTGCTGGAACTTACAGTCTGGGAGGGCATGTGCCAGATTCCTGAGGTGGAACAAGTAAGGTTTCAACCGCTCTTATTTCAATTCCCATTCTCCTTGCATCAGTCGAACTACCAACATCGTGTCTCCGTAAATCTCAACATTCTTGGCTCTCACGGCTATCAGTGCGGTCAATCCAAATGCACATGCTTCGTACTCGGCCATGTTGTTGGTTACTCCGAACGTCAACCTCTTGGCCATAGGCAGGGTTTCTCCTTCAGGGGTTACTATCACAATTCCAATTCCGGCTCCTTTACAGTTCACTGCCCCGTCAAAGTACATCTTCCATCCTTGGACTATTATTGCCTGGATCTCATCGTCTGGGAATTCAAACTTGTACTGATCCCCTTCAATGGGTTGCAACGCCAAGAATTCCGCTACGGCTCGACCTTTGATCACTTTAGAAGTGAGGTACTCGATGTCAAACTCTGTCAGTAACACCAACCATCGGCCCAACTTCCCAACTAGTGAAGGCACTGAATGCAGATATTTCAAAGGATTCTCCTTTGCTACCACTTGGATCTTGTAAGATTGGAAGTAATGACGCAACTTTCTGGACGCCCACACTTCTGCCAAACAGATCATCTCCACTTCCTTATAGCGGGCTTCATACGGAAGCATCTTCTTACTGAGATAGTATATTGCATGTTCGACCCCCGTATCATCTGCTTGTACCATCATCGCCCCCAGCGCTTCGGGTTCTATGGCCAAATACAGTATCAAGGGTTTGCCCGGTCTCGGATTTCTCAAGACATGAGGTTTCACCAAATATTCTATGATCTTGTCGAAGGCTCTTTGGCATTGATCATTCCATTTCACTAACTGGTCTTTCCTCAGTAATTTGAAGATAGGCTCACATACTGACGTCAACTTGGCGATGAACCGACTGATATACTGGATTTTCCCAAGGAATGCTCTAACTTCTTTCTCTGTCTTCGGTGCTGGCATCTCAGTAATTGCCTTGATCTTCTCAGGATCCACCTCTATTCCTCCCATTCCCACTGTATGGCCTAACAACTTTCCTGACGTCACCCCGAACACACATTTCTTGGGGTTTAGCCGCAAGTTGTACTTGTCGACCCGCTGAAGGAACTTCTCCATGCTTCTATGTGTCCACTTCTAGTCTCTGATTTCACCATCATGTCATCCACATATACTTAAATATCTTTATGGATCAAGTCATGGAATAAGGTGGTGGCCATCCGCTGGTAAGTGGCTCATGCATTCTTGAGCCCAAACAGCATTACTTTATAGCAATACATACCCCAATATGTGACAAAGGCAGTCTTATGCTTGTCTTCTTCAACCATAAGCACCTGGTTATATCCTGAGAATCCATCCGCGAACGAGTATATATCAGATAAAGCCGCACTATCAATAAGCACATCTATATGGGGTAAAGGGAAGTCATCATTCTGGCAAGCTTTGTTGAGGTCTCTGTAATCCATGCACATTCTGACCTTGCCATCTTTCTTCGGCACTAGCACAATGTTTGCCAACCACTCATGGTACTTCACCACTTCTAGAAATCCCACATCTATCTGCTTCTTAACTTCTTCTCTGACTTTCTTGGCCCACTCGGGTCTCATTCTTTGAAGCTTCTTCTTTACCGGCTTCATATTTGGATAAGTCGGTATCGTATGATGGGTGATACTTCTGTCTACTCCAGGCATGTCCTCATAGGACCAAGCGAATACTTTGGCATATTTGACTAATATCTCCTCTAACTTCTTTCGCTCTTCAAAAGTAACCTCACTTGCAATTAAGATCTCATTAGGGCTCTCAGACATGCCAAGGTTAAATGCGTTGGTTTTGGTTGAGTTGATGTCAAATATACTCAAGTCATGCAAGTTGAGTGGGAGAGACTCAGTCAAGTAAGCAAAATGAATGTCTTTATTGCTAGCAGATGCGGGAATACATTCAAATAAATCAGAGAGATAAACATCTTCATCCTCCACAGATGCTTCATCTCCCACAGCTGGGTCTTCCTCGGTTTCCTTTTTCCCCTCGAGGGTCAGGCTCTCCAACTTCATCAGCTCTTCTTCCCATTTCTCTTCTTCCTTCTTTGCAATTTTCTGATGCCAGTGACTTCTCACCCATCACATCCTGAAAGATCTCAAATCCAGGCACCATGATCCCATTGACTTCTACCGGTTCAGGTTCTCCCTGATATCCCGTTGCCTTCACAAAGCATTCCATCAGCTTTGACCCTTTCTCTTAGCCTTCGGCTTATCCTCATCAGACTTGTATCCCAACCATCTCCGGGTAGTCTGCCCTTTAAAGTTTGGCAATGCTGAACCTTTACCCGGCTCGAACTTCATCTTTTCCATGATCCTAGCCACCTTAGGATCCACAATTTCCTCAAAGGTTACAGATACTTGAACTTTGTGAAAGGTTATATTTCCAAAGCGGCCACAACATTGTCTACCTCAGCTCGAATGGTGACAACCTCTCCCCCGTATAGAAACTTAATAACCTGATGCAGAGTGGAGGGCATGCCCCCAAGCTTGTGGAACCACGGCCTTCCCAATAACAAATAAAAAGTGGCCGGGATATCCAGCAATGTGAACTCAACCTCATCCTCAATCAGTCCAACCTTGACTACTATGGCAAAGGTACCATCAACTCCCTGTTTGCTATCATCATAAGCTTTGATAGTCATATTGGAGGGACTTAGATCCGTCGAATTTATACCCAACCTTGCCAAAATCTTCAATGGGCAAACATTGATAGATGATCCATCATCCACCATTACACAAGATGTCTTATTGCCCCTCACTTCAGCTCTGATGAATAAAGGTCTATTATGGTTCCTGCCCTCAGCCGGGAGTTCCTCCTCAGAAAAGGTTATCATCTGCAAAGCTTCCTTTCGCACTGATCCGAAAAACATCGTGGGGTTGGCATCCTCCGGTACTACTATCTTGCTCAAGGCCTCAACCATGGCCCGTCTGTGTTCCTGAGATGCACACAACAACTCCCAGATGCTCACTTGTGCTCGGGTCTTCCTCAACTGACGCAGCACTGCATCCCCCTCAGCATTCTCCACATTTTCAGATACTTCTCTGCCTTATGTTAACACTTCTTTGCCCTTTTCTGCAGTATCACTATAAAAACGCCCACTACGGGTCATCCCTCTCACCTCCTCTTCATCACTGCTCGAAAACTCCTCCAAAAAATTCTTCTTTTGCTTCATTTCATATTCACTGTTGCTATCCCAAATCCCCAGGCAAAAGGTTTGGTGATCAAAGGTTTGGAGGACAAGGTCTTCGGGTAGGCCAGAGTTGATCATGTAGATAGGCGGTGGGACAGAGTGGTAGTTAAGCAGGGGGTTACGGTATGTGTTGGGCTATTCTTTCTCAGGGTCATGTATTTTGTGGGAGTCTATTAGGTCCTGGATTTCGTGTCTGAGGCGGGCACAACTATCGGTGTCATGGCCGTTTTGTTGGTGGAAGTGACAGTAACGGTTCATATTGAGGTGTGGTGGGGGAGGATTTGAGAGTGGTTTAGGCTCCAAGGGTTTTAGGAGTCTCTGCCATGTCAACTTCTCAAGCACTTTGGATAAGGGTCTACCCAGGTTGGAAAAATGTATGTTCTTAATGGAAGCAACCTCGGCAGAAACTGGCTTGGCACCTGATGCCCCTCCGACAGTCATTCTGTTCATGCCATAAAACTTCATATTCTCCGCTTCTTCTTCTTCAATATCCATGACAGTTTCCCTCAGCTGTCGGAAATCCGCAATCATGGAGGTCATCCTCCTCAACTTGCCATAAATTGAGGGCTTAGTACCCTTGATAATCATCTTTATCTGGTCCTTCTCCGAGGGCCGAGTCTACATCTTCAGAAGTTGGCTTCTCCAGCGATCCATGTAGTCTTTGAAGCTCTCCTCCGGCTTCTGCTTGGTATTCTCCAAGTTGCGAAGCGACAAGTCGATCTTCAGGTCTGTAACATACTATTTTAGAAAGGCTTCTGCCAGTTCCCTCCAATTTTCCTTAACTTTTCTTCAAGGCTATGGTACCACACTACGGGTGCCCCCTCAAGCGACATCCCAAACATCTTCTGAACTTGGCGTTGTGACAGGCCCACTGAACTCATTACCGAGACATATTGCCGGAGATAGACCCTCGGTTCCCCATTCCCATTGAATTTGGCTATGTCGGGCATCTTAAACTGAGCCAGTAACTGCTCCTCAAAGGTCATCGCCCCATAGTCCAATAAGTCCTCATGCTTACCCTTCAGTTTACGGATAACAGACTCCACCTGATCATGGAGCTTCTGTAATTCTGCCTGAGACCCAGTCATTCTTCATGCCGCATATTCAGCCATGTCATCATCAAAAGCGGGGATGTCATCCCCCAATCTGTTCGGAGGCTCCTCACGCCTCATATTCTCAGAGTTTCCCCCAGCACGGGGCACATCCATATTAGCCATAGTAGTAGTCAAGGCTTGCAACTGTTCAGTAACCTTGGTGAGATTGGTCTCCAACTGATCCTTACGGGATACCTCATTCTCTAATTCGCTCATGTTTGTTATCGGCCTTTTGA
Source organism: Zanthoxylum bungeanum (assembly GCA_019454045.1). Taxonomy (NCBI): domain Eukaryota; kingdom Viridiplantae; phylum Streptophyta; class Magnoliopsida; order Sapindales; family Rutaceae; genus Zanthoxylum; species Zanthoxylum bungeanum. The sequence goes on from SKCR01009310.1 coordinate 22,679, forward strand.
TGAGTCTTCCTCTTTCCTAACCCAACGAGAATCTATGGTGTCTTTTAAAATTCTCAGTCAGCATTGTATGCGTGCAATGCATGGAATATATAAGTCGGACTCTTGTTATTTTAAAGCTTCAATCACATTATTACAAGGTGCAAACTTGTCCCAGTTGAAAAGGCCCAACAGGTTTACACCTTTGCGATAACATGGCTAAACAACTTCAAATGATAAGGGGCCCAAACACAGGATGGCCCATCGGCATTTTAGAAACTTTTAGCCCAATTGTCATAAGATACGAACTCATCTCAGATTAAATGGCCCAGCAAGTTTGCCTTTCTGACAAGAAGTCTAACTGAGTCCAAATGATGATGGTCCTAAGCATAAGCATAAAGAAACAATTTCTACAGAGAGGCCCATCGGCATTTTAGAAACTTTTAGCCCAATTGTCATAAGATACGAACTCATCCCAGTTTAAATGGCCCAACAAGTTCGCATTTCTGACAAGAAGTCCAACTGAATCCAAATGATGATGGTCCCTAAACACAAGCATAAGGAAATAGTTTATAGTGGTCGTCCAACTATGGTCTACGTATGGGTTTACGGGAGTGTAGATAAAGGCTCTCGCTGGAGAAGGATTGCCCACAACTAGGTCTCCCCACTCAAGGGTTTGAGTGACCAAGTGAGCGCACATTTTTAATACCTTACGGTACGTGCCAATGAGTTATGGTGGGTGACTGACTGTCAAATGGATTTCCTATTGAATATTCCCCAGAGGGAGGGCGGAGCGAACTCTCTTAGAAACCCAAACCTCTTAGGCTCTTATCGCCTTGGTGACAGGAATAAACAACAAGTCCTCCAAATTAGTCTGTCACAATGAGCTACGGGTAATGATTATTTAGGTGCCTTCGCAGCTTTTCCTTATAGAAAGGTAGTGAATGAAGGAAGACACCAAACCATCACCTAGCCTTAACAATACCTTTGATTAAACCCCACAACCCACTATAGACGCGGTTAACTAAAGCACAAATCATAATCACTACAAGACATTATTTCGGGGCCGATTCTCTATCCCCAGTGGATTCGCCAGACTGTAGGACACAGAAATCGGCGACGCTGTCGGGTTATATTGTGATAATACTGGAGCCATTGCGCAAGCAAAGGAACCGAGGGCGCATCAGAAGTCGAAGCATGTGGAACGCAAGTACCACATCATTCGAGAGAATATGTCGTGAGGGGATATTGTCGTGTGCAAGGTACCGAGTGAAGATAATGTAGTAGACCCGCTGACGAATGCCATACCTCCGAAGTTGTTTGATAAACACGTGGAGTCGATGGGTATTAGATACAATTGTTATTGGCACTAGAGCAAGTGGGAGTTTTTGTTGGGGTTGGTGCTCACAGCGCCAATTCCCGGTTGTATTTCTATATGAATACTTCTTTCAAACATTATTATTTTGAATAATATATGCAGTTTCTATAATATTATGTATCTTTTAATATGGTAAAGACGTAATGACCTTAGAATGACTAGTCATGGTGCAGTTGCGAAAGCGTCGCAACTGACATTGAGTTGTATCATGACATTGTCATTCTCAGACTGTTCCTGGTCAAGGTTTACACTACTTGGTCAGTATAGTAAACCCGTTGAGACCGGTACATATCGTATACTGGAATATATGATTCCAATGGTTTCTCAATGAACCATAAGTCTTGGAGACTAGTATAGACGTGTAAGTGTTTATAGCGGATAAACATTGAACGACTCACCGAAGATTCTTAATGGATGGTACACCAACGTCAATAAGAATCTTGTCGGGTTGAGTAGCACTTGTGATTCTTAGACTTGAGATGCCACTGTGGGCACATGAGACATCTTCTACACTTAGATGGCAGTCACATCACCGATCTATTAAGATCAGACCTCCGCCTGTTCGTTGGGTGTAGATAGATCCTCAGGGTGTCCTGTGTGTATCAAGATAGGATCCGTCAGTTCTGTGTAACAGAGCATAGGTAGTCCATATGATTAGCAATCAGATAAAATCCATGGGCCCGTGGTACAATTTAGAAGTTAGTTCTAAATGTTCTTTTGAGATTGCTAATAGAATAGTCGACTGGATATTCCCTATAGAGATTTGATGTTTACATCTATATCTCTGGGATTTATCCGGATACCTGTGACGGAGGAATTATACATTTCCCATGACCTCGACCTGTATGATTCAGCGAGTTTATCCGTGATCGTCATAATTTACGGGTGGATAAATTATGGACACGAAATTGGATTTCGTGACGGATATGTCTGAATCTGGAGAGTATCAATAATGAAATATACTCGTAGAGCACTAGGAAACAATTATGAATAATATTGATTATTTATAAAGTCGTTTAAAGGTTAAACGCAAAATACATGTGAAAGGACCTGATAGTCATTTCCTTAATTTTTGTGTATTTGTATTTAATACTTGATTAATTCAAATACACATTAATTAATTGTCAAATTGAGATATTTGACTAATATCATAAATGTATATATGTATTTAATATTTAATGTAAATATTATATATATATATTTGTATTTAATTAATTAATTATTAATTTAATTGTTAAATGATTAAATTAATTAAAGTATAGATATTTTTTAGTTATGATATTTGTTTTAATGACTTGGTTGCCATTGTTGACTTTGCTGAAAATTATCATTAAAGTGTAATGATCATTTTATCAACTTGGCAAAATGAAATTCAAATGAAATTAAAACAAAATATCTTGTTAATTTCCTTAGGCAATTTCGGCCAAGGTGAAAAATTGGACAAGTATATATTTTTTTATTTCATTTAGGGTTTAATAACCTAATACACTTTACACAAAAACTCTATTGAAGAAAACAAAAGAAGCTTGAGAGAAAGTTGAAGAAAAACAAAGAAAACTTGGAATTTTAGTAAGTTTCTTCAACTTACTTAGAGAGGAAAATGTTCCTTGTGTTCTAGGCTTCATGCTATGATGTTCTCATATTATTCTTTTCTTTATTCTTTGTGTTTGTTGAATGGAAGTTTGATGAAAGTGTTTAGCATGTATAAAGTTGAAAGGATGTTGCTAATAAGATAGTTAGCATTCTTTTCATGTTTTTAGAAACTAGTTGCCATTCTAGAGTTATTGACCCACTCTTAAATGACCTAGAATTGTTCTATAGTTATTTCATTTTGTTGAGACTTGTTTTGGATGGAAGAAACATGATTGAAGTATTGGATTTAACCAATTTGGTCTAATTTGTCCAATTTGAAGAAATTGAAAAATTAGGGTTTAAGACCACTTCCAAATTTGGGGCTTTTCATTTATATGGTGTTTTATGTGTTTATATGATGCATGTAAGATATTGGGTTGATTGGATTTTGCCTTGATGTGTTTTGAGCCATGGAAGTGCAAAATGCACAACCCCCCTAATGAGCTCTCGGATTTAGGCCAAAATTTGTGAAATTTTTGTTGCAATTTGTATTTCAATATGTAGGACATGTTAAATTCATATTAGTAATGAATTAGAATCATTCAAAATTGTTTCGAACAATTTCGGACTAAAATGAACAAAGTACAAAGTATAAGGACAATTCGATAAATTCACATAAATTTGATTTATTGTGTTTTATTTCATAATTTGAATATTGGACAATGAAATAAATAAGTTTATTTTATTAATCCGAGAAAAAGTTTTGAAATCGGAAAATTTGATTTTCCACTGTTTCCGATGCGTTACCGGATATCCGCAATAAAACCCTAACAAAATGGTATCAGAGCGAGTCTGATTCTAGGCCCCCTAAAATGATTAGCTTGTTTGATTCAATGTTTAATCATGTTTTTAACTTTATACATGCATGTTATAATCTAATTTGATTAGATTTAGGATGTATGACACTTAGCGGAAAATCCCTAATTAATAAAGTTTTAATGTAATTATGTATTTGATGCATGTTATGTGGTCCGTCTTGTCAATACGATTTATAAATATTTCTTTGTGACTTCATCCGAGACTGTGCCTCTGCTGTGAGGGTGTAGCCGATAGAGATTTATTTATACCGGATGTATATCAGATACTAGATAAATTCAAGCGAAAGCGGAATCCTGAACGTGCCCTAGCTGTCAGGGTTACCCAAGTAACTTGAGTTTATCATTGACGAGTTTAACCTTGGTACGTCTCCTTGTGGGTCTGCCTTAGCAGCGACAACGAGAAACGACCAGGACCGGAAACCCAGGAGTCACTAGTGAGTAATTGACAAATGAGTTGTCTACCTGATGAATATACTTAGGCGAGACTGTGCCTCTGCTGTGAGCTGAAATATATTCACGGGATCCACTTTTCACTATTTGTATTTAATTTTATTATTAAATCTTTGTATTCTGTTTGGGGATTACAGTATTGCATGATTTAGTGGGAGCGGCATTTGTAGATTAAAAATCCATGATCTAGTTTATGCTTTTTGATATTATATGAAACTGTTTATTTTCTGCCAACCGTTTTTCGTGATCTATATGATAGATTTGTGATGGCGGCACCATCCACAAATCAGTTTGCGCGTATGCTTGATGCGAACAAACTAAAAGGCACTGAGAACTTCGCTGACTGGGACTTGAATTGAGGATTGTCCTCGATTCCGAGAAATTGGGATATGTTCTTGAGGGTCCGTTGCCCCTTGCTGTTGGTGTGGATGCTACGGAGGAGGAACTCCAAGTTTTTGAAACTTGGAAGAATGATGATTTAAGAGTTAAATCATACATCCTTAGTTCACTGTCTCTGGGACTCAAGAAACAATACTATGGCATGTTAGATGCGTATAGTATGATGACGCGATTGAGTCAATCGTTTGAGTAACCAAGAACAAGTAATTGTTCATAAGGTCGCAATGGAATTGTTCCATGCGCGATTGGATGAGGGGCAAGCTGTTAGCTCACATGTTCTTCAGATTATCGATTTGATCGATCAACTGAGGCAACATAATCTCATTCTGAATGACATTCTCGGTAGGAGTGTCATTCTTGGTTCACTCTCAGCTTCATATCGCCAGTTCGTGATGTATTTCAACATGAACGGGACTATCTGTACCTACCATGAGTTACATAGGATGTTGCTCACGGCGGAGGAGGACCTTAAGAATGGAGTACCGACTTGCCCTCCAAGACCTACTTCTCTTTCCGCTTCTTCCCAGGCCTGGCCAAAGGGAAAGAATAAGAAAGGGAAGAAAAAGAAGGGTTTCGGTCCTCAACCACATGCAAAGATAGCTAAGCTCAAAGGGCTTCTGAAGACAAGTGCCATCACTGCAGCAAAGTCGGGCACTGGAAAAGAATTGTCCTGACTACATAGCCCAGCTGAGGAGGGAGAGAGCATCTACATCAGGTACATTTATTTTTCCAGTTATTGATATATCTTTGGCTTGTGAAGATGTTACATCCAACTGGATTTTAGATTCTGCTTGTCCCATTCACATTTGCAATTCGTTGCAGGTGCTGAAGGAAAGTAGAAAACTGAAGCCTGGAGAGATGCAGTTGCGATTCGGGAGTGGAGACTCTCTGGATGCAGTTGCAGTGGGAGTATGTGAGATCTCATTTCCGAATGAGACACTTTTGTTAAATGATTTCCATTTTGTGCCTGGATGTGTAGCTAATATTATATCACTTTTTGTATTAGATACAGAGGGCTTTTGTATTAATATTAAGAATTGTTCTTTATATTTATATGATAAAATTAATATTCAGATCATTTGTTGTCCAAACCAGCATGGTCATTATACATTGCAAACTTCAAAAGATATTTTAAATACTGGAGTTAATAATGTAGTTTACCTGTAATTAATAATACTGAACTTTGGCATATGCGGCTGGGTCACATAGGCGTTAAACGCCTTACCCAATTGGTTAGGAATGGTTTGATACCAGATCTTACCATTGAATCCTATCCAACTTGTGAATCCTGTATTCAGGGTAAGATGACCAAAGCCCTATTTTCTGGTGTTGGACACCGCCGCCTTACTAACTTACTGGAACTCGTACATTCTGATGTATGTGGTCCACTAAGTCAGACTGCTCACAGTGGTTATTCGCACTTCGTTACCTTTACCGATGATTTGTCACGGTATAGTTATGTGTATTTGATGCGACATAAATCAGAAACCTTTGAAAAGTTCAAAGAATTCCGAAATGAAGTAGAAAAACAAACTGGACAATATATTAAATGCCTTCGATCTGATCGAGGCGGTGAATATATGAGTGGTGAGTTCATGGATTATATGAAGGAGAATGGGATTCTCGCTCAATATACTCCTCCAGGTACTCCACAACACAATGGAGTGTCTGAGAGGAGAAATCAGACTTTATTGGATATGTTCTGATCGATGTTGAGTTTCACAGATTTGCCCTATTATTATGGGCTACTCTCTTTTAACAGCTCGCATCTTTTGAATAAGATTCCTTCAAAAGATGTTCCTATGACACCGTATGAGATATGGTTCTGTAGGAGACCAAATCTTAGTTACATTAAGGTTTGGGGTTGTCCTGCCTATGTCAAGGTGGCTCAGCAAGATAAGCTTTCGCCTCGAGGGCAAAAGTTTAGGTTTGTCGAATATCCTTCGAATACGAGGGGATATCTGTTCTATGATACCGAGCATCGAAATGTGTTCGTAGCTCGCTTCGAAAAATTTATAGAAGTAGAATTTTTTTCAGAAGGTGGTAATCATAGACAGGTTGAACTTGATGAAGTCCAACCTGAAAACAACGAACCAACGGAGGAACCTGAAGTTTAAGTAGATGAAGGACCTTCAACACACACACTCCGTAGGTCAGAAAGGGTATCTATACCTCCTGAACGCTTGTATTTGATACAAGAAAAGAGTCTGGGTGTTCTCTTAGTTGAAGAGATTGATCCTTTCACCTATAGAGAATCGATGTTGGACATCGACTCCGTGAAATGGCAAAGTGCCATGAAATCCGAGTTAGACTCAATGCATGAGAATCAAGTTTGGGACTTGGTTCCGCTTCCGAAGGAATTGTTCCTATTGGTTGTAAATGGGTTTACAAGAGGAAGCGCGAGCCTGACGGAAAGGTTGAAACTTACAAGGCCCGACTGGTAGAAAAAGGTTACACGCAGCGACCTGGGTCGACTACGATGAAACTTTTTCACCAGTAGCAATGCTTAAGTCTATTCGGATTTTGCTTTATATAGCTGCGTATCATGACTACGAGATTTGGCAAATGGATGTCAAAACGACTTTTCTAAATGGATTTCTTGATGAAGAAATCTATATGGAACAGCCAGAAGGTTTTGCGTCCATTGAAAACTCGGGTATGGTGTGTAAGCTTAAGAAGTCCATTTATGGACTTAAACAAGCTTCACGAAGTTGGAATCTTCGATTCGACGAGATTATTATATCGTCTGGTTTTCTCAAGAATTCGGAAGAATCCTGTGTGTATCAGAAGGCCAGTGGGAGCATGGTCGTATTTTTAGTCCTATATGTTGATGACATCCTAATCATTGGGAATGATTTAGGTATGTTACAAAGCGTCAAAGAGTACCTCTGTAAGAATTTCTCCATGAATGACCTGGGAGAAGCTTCCTATGTTTTAGGGATAAAACTCTATAGAGATAGACAAATGAGGCTGATTGGGTTATCCCAATCAACGTACATAGATAAGATCTTGGAGCGGTATAATTTTGGTAACTGTAAGACAGCAAACATACGTTCAGACATGGGATTCATCTTTAGAAAATGAGTCCACAAACAGAAGATGAGAATGTTAGAATGTCTAACCAACCTTATGCTTCGTGTTTGGGTAGCATAATGTATGCCATGTTGTGTACGAGGCCTGATATCAGTTTTTCTGTTAGCGTAACTAGTAGATATCAGTCCAATCTAGGTAATGACCATTGGATGGCCATTAAACATATCTCAAGTATCTTAAAGGTACTAAGGATAAGTTAATAATTATGGAGGAAACGAACTGCAAGTTAACGGGTATACGGATTCTGATTTCCAATCGGATCCTGATGATAGAAAGTCTACATCTGGATTCGTATTTACCTTAACGGAGGTGCAGTTTGTTGGAAGAGTTCCAAACAGGGATCGACAGCAGATTCCACCACTGAGGCGGAATATATTGCAGCTTCTGAAGCTGCAAAAGAGGCTGTGTGGATAAAGAACTTTTTCACAGAATTGGGAGTTGTCCCAAGTATCGAGAATACGATTCCGTTATACTATGATAATACTGGAGCCATTGCGCAAGCAAAGGAACCGAGGGCGCATCAGAAGTCGAAGCATGTGGAACGCAAGTACCACATCATTCGAGAGATTGTGTCGTGAGGGGATATTGTCGTGTGCAAGGTACCGAGTGAAGATAATATAGCAGACCCGCTGACGAATGCCATACCTCTGAAGTTGTTTGATAAATACGTGGAGTCGATGGGTATTAGGTACAATCGTTATTGGCACTAGAGCAAGTGGGAGTTTTTGTTGGGGTTGGTGCTCACAGCGCCAATTCCCGGTTGTATTTCTTTATGAATACTTCTGTAAAACATTATTATTTTGAATAATATATGCAGTTTCTATAATATAAGTATCTTTTAATATGGTAAAGACGTAATGACCTTATAATGACTAGTCATGGTGCAGTTGCAAAAGCGTCGCAACTGACATTGAGTTGAATCATGACGTTGTCATTCTTAGACTGTTCCTGGTCAAGGTTTACACTACTTGGTCAGTATAGTAAACCCGTTGAGACCGTACATGTCGTATACTGGAATATATGATTCCAATGGTTTCTCAATGAACCATAAGTCTTGGAGACTAGTATAGACGTGTAGGTGTTTTATAGCGGATAAACACTGAACGACTCACCGAAGATTCTTAATGGATGGTACACCAACGTAATAAGAATCTTGTCGGGTTGAGTAGCACTTGTGATTCTTAGACTTGAGATGCCACTGTGGGCACATGAGACATCTTCTACACTTAGATGGCAGTCACATCACCGATCTATTAAGATCAGACCTCCGCCTGTTCGTTGGGTGTAGATAGATCCTCAGGGTGTCCTATGTGTATCAAGATAGGATCCGTCAGTTCTGTGTAACAGAGCATAGGTAGTCCATATGATTAGCAATCAGATAAAATCCATGGGCCCGTGGTACAATTTAGAAGTTAGTTCTAAATGTTCTTTTTGAGATTGCTAATAGAATAGTCGACTGGATAATCCCTATAGAGATTTGACGTTTACATCTATATCTCTGGGATTTATCCGGATACCTGTGACGAAGGAATTATACATTTGCCATGACCTCGACCTGTATGATTCAGCGAGTTTATCCGTGATCGTCATAATTTACGGGTGGAAAAATTATGGACACGAAATTGGATTTCGTGACGGATATGCCTGAATCTAGAGAGTCTCAATAATGAAATATACTCGTAGAGCACTAGGGCAACAATTATGAATAATATTGATTATTTATAAAGTCGTTTAAAGGTTAAACGCAAAATACATGTGAAAAGACCTGATAGTCATTTCCTTAATTTTTGTGTATTTGTATTTAATACTTGATTAATTCAAATACACATTAATTAATTGTCAAATTGAGATATTTGACTAATATCATAAATGAATATATGTATTTAATTTTAATGTAAATATTATATATATATTTGTATTTAATTAATTAATTAATTAATTAATTGTTAAATGATTAAATAATTAAAGTATAGATATTTTTTAGTTATGATATTTGTTTTAATGACTTGGTTGCCATTGTTGACTTTGCTGAAAATTATCATTAAAGGTAATGATCATTTTATCAACTTGGCAAAATGAAATTCAAATGAAATTAAAACAAAATATCTTGTTAATTTCCTTAGGCAATTTCGGCCAAGGTGAAAAATTGGACAAGTATATATTTTTTTTATTTCATTTAGGGTTTATAACCTAATACACTTTACACAAAAACTCTATTGAAGAAAAAAAAGAAGCTTGAGAGAAAGTTGAAGAAAAACAAAGAAAACTTGGAATTTTAGTAAGTTTCTTCAACTTACTTAGAGAGGAAAATGTTCCTTGTGTTCTAGGCTTCATGCTATGATGTTCTCATGTTATTCTTTTCTTTATTCTTTGTGTTTTTGTTGAATGGAAGTTTGATGAAAGTGTTTAGCATGTATAAAGTTGAAAGGATGTTGCTAATAAGATAGTTAGCATTCTTTTCATGTTTTTAGAAACTAGTTGCCATTCTAGAGTTATTGACCCACTCTTAAATGACCTAGAATTGTTCTATAGTTATTTCATTTTGTTGAGACTTGTTTTGGATGGAAGAAACATGATTGAAGTATTGGATTTAACCAATTTGGTCTAATTTGTCCAATTTGAAGAAATTGAAAAATTAGGGTTTAAGACCACTTCCAAATTTGGGGCTTTTCATTTATATGTTGTATTTATGTGTTTATATGATGCATGTAAGATATTGGGTTGATTGGATTTTGCCTTGATGTGTTTTGAGCCATGGAAGTGCAAAATGCACACCCCCCTAATGAGCTCTCGGATTTAGGCCAAAATTTGTGAAATTTTTGTTGCAATTTGTATTTCAATATGTAGGACATGTTAAATTCATATTAGTAATGAATTAGAATCATTCAAAATTGTTTCGAACAATTTCGGACTAAAATGAACAAAGTACAAAGTATAAGGACAATTCGATAAATTCACATAAATTTGATTTATTGTGTTTTATTTCATAATTTGAATATTGGACAATGAAATAAATAAGTTTATTTTATTAATCCGAGAAAAAGTTTTGAAATCGGAAAATTTGATTTTCCACTGTTTCCGCTGCGTTACCGGATATCCGACGCAATAAAACCCCAACAATATATTCAAGAATAACCTAGATCTAGTTCGCGTTCATAAAAATAAATCATATATCTAAGTTGCATGCTTTAAAAGTAAGTCATTATAACGGCAAACACACGATAACACACAATAATCTCATGAGCATATTGAATTATCAAACACGAAAAATAAATAACAATCTAAACATAAACATAAATTAATTCTAAATCAATTCGTTAGCCCGAATTAAAATCCAATTTTAATTCCGCATCAAAATCCATTTCGTATAATATATCGAATATATTATTTTATCGATTAATTCTAAATTAATTGTTCTCTCTCTTCAAATAGTACTTTATCCCAGATAAAGTCTCTCCGCTATTAATCCCAGATTAATAAAGTTCGAATCATACATCATCGGTGAATCTTCGGGAAGCGACCCAAGAGATCCCTGGATATGTTGACAGTAAATCCGGTCGTCGGACTATCCGAACACGTACGTACCTCGTACTACGTTCTTACCGATTTACGACACAAGGTTGGCTTCTAGCACAGCGTCATGCCTACAAAATTCTCCATAAATATTCTTAATGGAATATATAATCTATGTCGGGTGTAGTATACGTAGTATTGCGTATTGCAATCCAGTATCAGATGTCACATGCAAGGCCTGGGGCTGGAATAGTATCTGCCCCGTACGAAGCATATATCGGATCACTAGCAACTAGTCTATTTATTATCAGATAATCATGACCTAGTCATATTATCCCGATGGTTGCAACCCTTTAGAGAACCAGTTCTGTATCCCTGCGTGACCATCATCTCCATATGACTGAAGTGATACTTCCGTCTTGACATCACACCCAATACACTACGATTCTCAATAAACCCAAAAGAGGCGTACACAGAACCTGTTAAAGTCCTGGACGACCAAAACCAAAACGTATTGATTGTCGCAAGTACTAGCGATGCAAGTCTCAGGTTAAGACCAAATACACCTACCCTGATGCGGACTCCCATATACACATAGTCATACTACCAATGGGATTCCGAGGGGTCTATCCAGAGCAAAGATGTTTCCGTACCATCGGTAAACACAACCTCCTAACACACTTGCATAAGTATCCAATACTTAAATATATGAGAACTATGCTGTTACGCTTCCATAACACGCACAAGTGCGATACTAGTCTATTCCGCATTATCGATGTCCAGTCTCGATAATACTACGACTAGGGATATTTAATGATTAAACCGTCATGGATTGATACTGTCTCATATCATCTCAATCCGGAACTAATCATAAGGACTTTCATCATTCACATATTTAAGTAATCTAATTACGAAATGATAAAAGGCAATTTCCTTTGCTACATAATTAATTTGTACAAAAACACAATGTCTTTTACAAATAGTGACGCTATGGGTCATAATTGTCCAACAATCTCCCACTTGGCCTATAGCTAGTCACTCAAGCATTTAACACCTTAACTATGTACATGTTGCTCAAACCTTTGCTGAGGAATAGCTTTCCTCAGCGGATTTGCAATGTTTTCATCTGATGCGACCTTCTCGATCTTCACATCGCCACGATGTATGATCTCACGAATCAGATGGAAACGTCGAAGAACATGCTTGGATCGTTGATGAGACCGCGGTTCCTTAGCCTACGCTATAGCCCCGTTATTGTCATAATACAATGGAACAGGCTCAGCTGCTAACGGAACTACTCCTAATCCAATCAGGAATTTTCGGATCCAAACTGCCTCCTTTGCTGCTTCAGCTGTAGCGATATACTCTGCTTCTGTTGTTGAATCGGCAACAGTCTCTTGCTTGGAAGATTTCCAGCTCACTGCTCCGTTATTCAAACAAAACACGTACCCAGATTGCGACTTACAGTCGTCTTTATCGGTTTGGAAACTTGCATCGGTATACCCAGTTACCTCAAGTTCTCTATCTCCATAGATTAAGAAAGAATCTTTAGTTCGTCTAAGATATTTAAGGATATTCTTAACCGCTATCCAGTGACCTTCACCTGGATCGGCCTGATAGCGACTACACATGCTCAAAGCATAAGAGACATCAGGTCGCGTACATATCATGGCATACATGATCGATCTGACTGCCGAGGCGAACAATATCCGACTCATGTTGTCTCTTTAATCTTGAGTTTTAGGACACATGTCCTTAGATAGAGTGACGCCATGTGACACTGGCAACAGTCCCCTCTTGGACTGATCAATGTTGAATCTTTTCAACACTTTGTCAATGTACGTGCTCTGGGAGAGTCCAAGCAGCTTTCTAGATCTATCTCGGTAGATCTTTATTCCCATAATAAAGGCTGCTTCTCTCAGATCTTTCATGGAGAATTTTAATGAAAGCCAAGCTTTCACCGATGTTAACATGGGAATGTCATTGCCCATAAGTAATACATCGTCAACATAAAGGACAATGAAAGTCAGTGCGGTCCCACTAACTGTCTTGTATACACAAGGATCATCTTCATTTTGAACGAAATCATATTCTTTTATGATCTCATCAAAACGTTGGTTCCAAGAACGCGACGCTTGCTTCAGTCCATAAATGGACCGATTTA
>SKCR01009311.1:0-36120 GCA_019454045.1 Zanthoxylum bungeanum
CAAAAGAATAGGTGTTTGCTATAAATGCGCACGCATGACATGTAATACTCGTTGTTGTTCTTTAGGAATGATGTCTGATAACCGTGGAGATAAAATTAAATTCATTAGGGATAGCATGAGTAAGGAGTCTTTGGATGACATATTATTGACTCTTGAGATGCATTCCAGTGGATATGTGCATCACGCAATTCACATGTTACATGCACAGTTTCGAAAAGAAAGACAACAGTTAAGTCTCGGGAATCTGACTTTAAAAGACCCCGTTTGCCAATTTATAAGAAAATTGGATGGGAAGCTTGTCCCTGACGCATAGACGTCATTCAAGCCATTACTTCATGTAAATATTATTTTCTCTTTGTATTTATCTAATATTTGTAATTTGTTTTGTTATTTTCTTTTATTTTCTTCGACAGGATCCAGACTTTTTGACTTTCACGATATATTTTACTGTTTAGTTAATAATTTTCATTTGGCAGGTACTAGTTCTATTATTACTCACCCTTTTTCAGGTTCTATAAATTCAGCTCGTCATTGCACTCTTGAAGACATCCAGATTTGGGAAAGAAATACATTAAAAAAATGGAAGCAACTTCAAGAAGACAAGTTGTAAACATCTGTGTGTTTTGCGGTACTATTGTTGGTTCTAAGCCAGAATTCGTTACGGCAGCACATGAATTGGGTAGAGTCATAGCTGAAAGGAATATGCACCTAATATATGGCAGTGGCAATCTTGGACTAATGAGGTACGTTTCAAGGGCTGTACAGGAAGGAGGTAGTCAAGTTTTGGGAATCATCCCAAAACCTTTGGCAGAGGCGAATCTTATAGGACCATCAAACGGAGATGAATGTATTGTACCAGGTATGTCTGAACGACTTGTGGAAATGATTAACCGTGCTGATGCTTTTATTGCTTTGCCAGGTGGCTTGGGCACGATGGATGAAATTTTTACAGTGTTATCTTGGGCGAACTTGAACATACACCAGAAACCGATTGGACTGTTTAATGCTGATGGATTTTACGATTTTTTTGTGTATTTCTTGATGATGTCCGGAGAAATGGGTTCGTGTCAAAACCTGTGAAAGAGATCCTTTTCACTGCCAGAACTGCCCATGATTTAATTGACCAATTTTTAGCCTTTGAACCACAAATTGACCCTATCCATTCCAAGATAAATTGGTCTGATAATGATCGTGGTAAGAAGCGTCGGATAAATCTGGATCTTTAACCTTTAATTTTCTTTTTAAATATAGAATTTTAGCTAACTAGGTACTATTTTCTAAACTATTCTTCTACTTTTTAGACATTGGGGATAATGTCTCAATTAGGTTTGGGGGAGGGGAATAGTTGACTAGTATCTTGTTTTTATTTGATTTTTAGTCAAAAAATTTCAAAAAAATAATAAAAAAAAAACATAAAAAAAATAAATAAAAAATTATAGTTTTTTTATTTTTAACTTGACTAATCATGTGAAATTGGTGTGAGATAACTGTGTAAGGAATTTCCACTCTTGAAACGTATCTCAACCTATTTCGTAACAAGTTAATTTTTGTTTATTTCCTTTTAAATTATTTAATTTGTGAATTCTCCATAAAACTGATTAAATTGGATCTTTATATGCTCAGTTGACAGACATTATCAACATGCATGGTAACATACGACCATGAGTTGTAATTGAAAAATTTATAATATTCAGTGTTATAGCTTAATTGGAGGAAGCATCTAAAAAGCGATGAAATAATTAAAAAACATATGAGATCCGAGTAATTAAGTCCGTAGGGGTGTTTTAACACCTAGTGCCCTAAAACCAACTGGTTTGGGAGTCACTGACCCAAAACTCGCTACATGGATTGAATATATTATAAAAAAAAGATATCTGAAATATGAGTAATTAAGTCTGTAAGGTTGTCTTAACACCTACTGCCCTAAATCCAACTGGCTTGGGAGTCACTGACCTAAAGCTCGCTACATGGATTAAAGATATTGTAAATAAATAGATAAAAAATCAGAAAAAAAAATTCATTGCTAAAAGGGTGTGAATTCTGATATAACTTTAGGACAAAAATATTATTCTCTTTTCAACTACACTTATGAATATTGTGGGCACAATGATTTGATTAATACTTTGTTGGTTGTGTATATGGAGAATGGTAAAAATAATCGGAGAATTTACTTATTTGGTAATTTAGAAAGAAAGAAAACAACTATTAACTTGGATAAGAAGTTTCACTTGTTTAGTCACTAACTTGTTTATTCTCTTTTCTCTTGTCTTTTTGCTTTTGTGTGCATTAGATTGACGTTTGTGGGTTTCGTCACTGTAAGCCTTCACGAGACTACAACTCGTCCACTAGGGACACCTAGGGGTTTAAAGGCTTGTTGTATACGCTAAATGCAACCATGATCCCTACGAAAGTGGCTTACTTTAATTTTATTTAAAGTTGTTTATTGTATTTTATTATTTTACTCGAGGACTAGCAAAATATTAGGTTTGAGGGTGTGATAAGTTTTATGAAAGTTTTGATGTGTTTTAGTTTATTTTATAGATAAAATAAAATCAGGACTCAATGGAATCAATCAAGACGAAATATGGAATAAATAAGGGTAAAAACTGGACTTGACATTTGGATTTTGGAGGTTAGAAACTTGAAATGGCGTTCAAACGAAGTACAATTTCAGAAATTTCAACTTTGCACAATTTTTGTATTTTGGCCATAACTTTCTACTCCGATATCGGACTGAGGTGATTCAAGTTTCAGATTAAAGAAGATTCAAAGATATACAACTTTGATGTTTATAATAATTTCGAATTCTGAAGTTTGCATGACCGAAATTGATAAAATATCCGCAAGTGTGTTATGTATAATTATTAAAGTCATTTTCAAAAAATAATAAAATAAAATAAAAAATGAAAATTGTCAAACTTCCACCAAACATGTTTGGTGGAGGATTTGGTGGAGAAATTAGTGGAGAAATTGGTGAAGGCAAAATTTTGCCTATAAATACCAAGCCATTTCATTTGTAAATTTCATACCTTCTTCTGGGGATTTCCTTAAGAATATTAAGAAGATTGTATCTTGTTTGTTTATTTACAGCTTTCTGTATTTAATTTTTTATTTTACGCAATAATACTTTCTTTATTTTACTTTTCAGTCTTTATTTTTACTTTTCAGTATGGGGAGGTAACTCCCATCTGCTGGGTGAAAGGTTAAGCTTTTATTACTAATGTTTAGATTAATCTCCCTTAATTATAATATATAAACTATTTAAAACCTGACTTAAAGAGATACTGCATCTATGATCGGTTGGACTTAATTAAATTGATTTTAACCTGACTAAATTGGTTACCGCCTTTATGGTCAGTTGGAATTAATCATAAATCTGACTTAATCATGATACCGCCTATATGGTCGGTTGGTAATGTCATGCAAAGTTAATATATTATAATAAGAGAGATATCTAAAATAGAAGTAATAAAAGTGGATCCTCTAACCCCAACATTTTCTTTATTGCTTTATTTACCTTTTTAATTTCCAAGCTTTACTTTATGTCATTTACTTTATTTAAGCTTTTACTAGTCCTAAATATGTGTTGTAACTAAACCGTTATCTGGGGTTGTGATGAATTCCAATATCACCGGTTTATAAGGGGTTATTTTCTGACTTGGGTAATATAAAGGTTTATTTATTAAATCTTAAGTTGAATGCTTCTTGTTAACTGGCTATTAATAAGATTGATCTGATAAACTTAAAATGAACTTGACGAAGGGATTTTGGTTTCAGCCTTAGACTTAATAGCCCACGATCTCCTTTAAGGATTAAAAACCCCTTAATAGATTTCCTTCCAGGATAGACATATACCTGTCGGGCGGGGGTAGCCACAATTGGAACTTAATCTTAATGAATTCAGGTAACTTGGTTGACATAGACATATGATTAATTGGGTTATTTGGGTATTTGCATCTGACCGTCGACAGAGGTTTTTGCATAAATTCGTGTTCCAGGTTAATAAACCGATATTTTACACAAACATGAGATAACCACTTCATCTTTAAAAGATATTGGAAGAATTCACAACCCTAAATAGTTTTATAATATTGAATTTTCCTTTCACTTATATTCGCACTGTTTTATTTACTTGTTTTAGTTTAAAATCACCAATCAATCAAACAACCAATCTATTAGATACTCGTAAACATTTGGCTCCATAAATTAATAACTTAGGCATTAAGTCTTCGTGGGATCAATACATTTTATACTATTTGAACGATATGTGCACTTGCGTTACGTGAGTGATTTCACCGATCAGGTTATGCCTGAGAAGTATATGTAACTGTTCATAGCATATCAAGTCAAGCAATGTAAGCAGGAACTATCCTCGGTCTCTTGACTCCTTCCAGATTTAATTAGGTAGCATCCGTAGTAGTGTCAGTATGACCCCTAAAGGTTAAAAAGACAGTATCAGAGACAGATATTGAGTAAGCAAAGACATAATTTAGTAGTTGCATTCCAGTTCCTAGTTGGCAAGGAAGCCTAGATTTTAGGCATGTCCCATTTGAGTTGCCACTCCAGTAAGTATGTAGCTCTAGTAAGTAAGGACGCCAAGAGACATGCAATTCTAAGTGAACAACAACACCTTGAATTATTCTTCGAGTACAAGAATATGTGACGCACCTGCGCAATGTCTATAGGGTTTGAGATATAGGAAACTCCATGTCTAGTTACCCAAGGCAATTACAGGTTTCCATAGAAGCACATGTTCTAGGTCAAGTCGTATCGGAAAATGGGATTCCAGTGAACCCAAAGAACTGAAGATGTATAGAACCAACCCAATCACATAAATGCCACATAAATCTATAGCTCCTAGGGACTAGTAGGATGCCATTGTAGATGGTTGGGGAATATTTAGCTCTCGTGGTTAGGATCAGATGGATAGAGCTTTTATATGCATGATGGCAGATGACCACAACACCTATCTTGACGTTACTCTTAGGAACAGGTAAATCCATGGCATATCACAATGCTCTCAGGTTTGACCTGAGGTGCGTATGGATACGACGTGGTAAGGTTGTTGGCTATGCTTCCAGAATGATAGAGGAGTACGAATGGAAATACCTTATGCGTGACTGGAAGAGGACATAAACCATATTTGGCATGTAGTGATGGAGGTGTTGTCCTGGTGAGAGACAATTGAAGCCCCCCACATATAGTACAAACTGAAGAGAGATAAGCTCGAGGAAATATGTTGGGTAGGATTATTGGGAGAATACCAATACCTGTCCCATAGTTATCCAGAGAAGGCTAGTGAATTACCGATGTCTTGAGTAAGAAACTCACTTGAAGATTATCCCCGTAACTATAAACACCGGTGTACCAGACAGGAAGAAGTAGACACACAAACTAGTAAGGTATGAATCTCAGCTATCGGATCTAGTAGTGCAACTATTCACATACAAATCAGGTCGTGGAATATTGGGCATGACTTATGAGGTTCGAGAATTGAACCTTCTCATTAAGAGGTCTTAAGAGGAGGAACAATATGACACTAGTTACAAGATACATGTCAGTGGACTCCTTAGGTTCAAGACAAAGTGTTATTCCACCAAGTCTCAAACTTGCAGGAAAAACTATTCAACATAGCTCATGTATTTTCTTTCATGACATACCCAGCTATGATAAGATGTATCATGTATGGAATGAGGTTGTGGCATGATTAATAGCATGGTATGCTAAGGATTCAAGTATAAAAGAATTATAGCAGAACATCAGAGAACCATAGGAAAGCTTCACAGTTTATATATCTCACAGTGAGACCATGATAGTAAGCTACATCTCTCGTGGTGGATATGCCAGAGAACTAAATGAGTCATGGTTCCATCCAGAATATAGTTGACAGGCTCTACTAGTCAGCGTACTTCCTTTAGTCAAGTCCACGATCACTACAGCTCAATATGTTCAGATTTATACAGAATGGTCCCAGCATGGAGTTTTCACTTTTATCACCTACAGTGGAGACTCACCGTTCACATCCAAGTTTTGATAGTTATATCAGTATGTACTATATACACAACTATAACTCAATTCAGTTTTCCATCCTTAGACCTTGGGTCACTTGAGAAAAGCCATCCATACCTAAGTAAACATATTCTAGCTAGCGCCTTAGGATGCAGAGGCAATTGAGGTTAACAGTTATCACTCGAGTTTTCAGACAACCCCAAATCGAGGCCGTATATGAACTTAAGTATAGATCTCGTTCAGGATAGTTTAAGCATGTGAAGTTAAGATCTTAGGTCCAGGCTTAGTTACAGGCTCACTTGTCTAGTCAGGTTGACTCAAGACATGATAAGAATATCTCTTAGCAGACTTAGATCCTTTACAGGTCACCGTTCTTGTACGACTACAGTTTCAGTTCACGATAATTTATTTAGTTCATGATTCCATTCTCAGTCCATGTTACAGCTGTAGTTCAGGAAGCCAATAGAGATTTTCTGATTACAGTTATATATACATTTCAACTGTTGAGGCGGATGTGGAACCCCTAGGGTCGGATCGGTGCCCCACACAGTAGAAGTGGGTCTAACCTATGGATATCAATCATAGGTGTAATTTTAAAATATTTGATTATATACTATATTCCATTAAGAGTGTATAGGAAAAAACCGATACTGATTGGGATTTCGGAAACTCAAAAATGAAGAAAAACAAATTCAGTGCGCGCAACGCGTATGCGTGCCCTACAGTGCGCGGGCGCACTGTGCGTGCAATCCAATTTTTTTCCTAAATAGCATTTCCATCAGTAGATAGCTGAAAAAATTAGGGTCTTTTACTCTAATTTCTTCCGATCTTTCCTAAACACTTTGAAAACACCCAAAATTAATTTTTAACATCAAAACCAACATCAACACATGTTATGAAACAAAAATCAAGTTTTTCAAAATATTAAATATTTTTACAAAAATATAAATTTATTCTAAATACGCACATGCGTAAATTTTGAATCCAAAACACAAACGAAATTAGAATCCCAATAAGAAATGTCTCATGAACAATTCTAGTTCACCTAAAGGTGGTCAAGTGATTCTAGAATGGTAGCCATAGCTCTAAACTTTAATCTAGAGTTCCAAACTCTTATTAGTTGTTCCATGTCCAACATGAACATCTTTGACCTAATTAACAAACATATTGTGTTTATACTTCTAAAGCATTCTAACACAATTTATTAGCCTTATTTCAACATTAAGCTGTGTAATCATGCATCCAATACATAAAAGAACATAACTTAAGAGAAGTTCAAACTTACCTAGCAAGCTTGATGCAAAGATCCAATCTTCTTTTCTATTTTGAAATGGTTGGAGAACTTCCAAGGTTTGAAAGCTTCACTCTAAGATCCAATCTTGATTCCAATGCTAGCAACCTTCACTTCAAGATCCAATCTTGATTTCTCCTAAATGAAATATTGTAGAGACCTCACAAGCTTCTCTAAACACTTCTCTAACTTAGGCTAATTTCTCACAGAATTATTTGTACTTAACTTTCTCAAGCTTTTGCTTTTCTTAATTAAAACCTTCATAATACTTGCTATTTATAGCAAAACTTAGGTAATTTTTAATTAATAAAAGTTGTAATCAACTTTTAGGTGGGCTTAATATAATTTGTCCAAATATGTATAATAAGTTGTGAGTAATCTTCATTGTCTACCACTTTAATTTAATCTAATTAAATCAAGACAATGATTAGGAAATGGATTAGTTAAATGTTTGCCACTTTGATTTAATCCAATTTAATCAAGCCAAAACCACATGTTATTACCTACTTATAATTACCATAATATCCTCAAATGGTAGAGATAATTATGATTTTACAATTAAGCCCTTGTATAATTATTGAATTAATCTAATTAGGTCAAAGCAAATAATCAATGTTATCCAATAACACTTGATTATCTTAGTTGATAATTATAACATCGAATATTATCTTTTATCAAAATTAATCAGCTACCCAAGTGCTCAATGAGTACACTTCATATTGGGACTCTCTAAGTTCAGACACGTTCATCATATAAGCTTAGCTAATATGTACACAATTCGGCCACCTCCGAATTCGCGAAGAACACGAACGACCTTTATGAACTATACAATTCAAGGTCATCACATATGTTTAATAATCACTCTGTCGTAGGCTATTTGAGTTGTGCTTAGGAAATATAAAATACATTATCAAGTTTCTGAGGCGTACATCTCATGTCGACATGTCCACAATTCTTCATAACTGATGTGATCCACCCTAGGTGATCGACTTTGGCCAAAGCTTTAAGAATCGTGAATTTACTCACATGGATACCTAAACCCTTTATGATACATATACGGGCCGACGAATCCTATCTTACTTCGCACTTGATTACTGAGTGCATCGGTCCACACCCAACGAACATCTAGAGGCCAGACCATTAAAGGTTTCTGACATACATGACATCAAAGTGTGGAAGATTTAACACAAAATCAATGTTATCCTATAGTCAAAGTATTACATATGCTACTCGACTCGAGGAGATTCCTATTGACGGTGGTGTGTACTTCTAACTATTAGGAATCACATATGAGTCATTCAGTATTCGGTCCAACCAATACCCACACGTCTATACGAGTTTCCAAAACTCATGGTACATCGGGTTAAACCATTGGAACTCCAATTCCAATATATGACATGTGTTAATTTTCTAGGTTATAGGAATTCGATCTTATTTCAAAACCAATGACTAGGAATATATATATATATATATATACACACACACTTTCAGAATAATTTACAATAGTAATACTTATCCTAATGTCGGACCACGTTGTGTCCAGTAGTACTACAAGACTATTCTAAGGTCGATGTCATTCTTAGAATATCTATACATCAATCTAATACGTATAATGGCAATACCATTAATAAGGTATGAAATGAAAATGTATTTATTTTATTAATAAATAATAAAATGTACAATTCGGATTGGCACTCCAAGTACCAACTCTAAAAAACTCCCACTTGCTTAGTGCCAATCTGGATGGTACCACAGTCTTATCTCATCCACATGTTTATCGAATAACTTAGAAGGTAAGACCTTTGTAAGCGGGTCTGCTATGTTGTCTAGTTCTTGAACATTCAAGACCACTATGTATTTTTGTTCAATTATCTCTCTAATTATGCAATATTTCCTTTCCACGTGCTTAGACTTGGAATGCACCCTCAGCACCTTAGCCTGTGTAATGACTCCGTTATTATCACAGTACAATGTGATCGAATCCGTAATACTAGTCACAATGCCAAGTTCTGTGATAAAATTTCTAATCCAAACAGCTTCTTTAGCAGCTTCTGAAGCCGCTATAAATTCCGCCTCAGTTGTGGAATCAGCCGTTGAGCCTTGCTTTAAACATCGCCAACTAAACGCACCACCGTTATAGGGTAAATATGTATCATGATGTAGATTTTCTATCATCTGGATCTCCTTGGAAGTTGGAGTCTGTATAACCCCTAATTTGTAGCTCATCTTCTTTATATATCAGAAATTTATCCCTAGTACCCTTAAGATATTTCAGGATATATTTCATGGCTGTCTAATGATCATTACCTGGATCTGATTGATATCGGCTGGTCACACTGATGCCGAAACTGATGTCAAGTCTAGTACATAGTATAACATACAGTATACTTCCAATACAAGAAGAATATGGCAAGTTAGATATCCTAACTCTCTCTTCCTCAGTCTGAGGTGTCATTTTCTTTGAAAGATGTATGTCGTATCGGAAAGTTACATTTCTGCCTTGCAGTTGGTAAGACAGTACCTTTCTAACATCTTATATATGTACGTCAATTGTGACAATCCTATAAGCTTCCTAACTCTATCTCGGTAGAGCCTTATACATAGTATATATGAAGCTTCACCCATAACTTTCATGAAGAAGTTCTTGCAAATGTAGACTTTCACACTTTGCATCAATCTTATATCATTTCCTATGATAAGGATGTCATCTACATACAAGACTATGAAAACTATCATGCTCTCATTCACTTTCTTATAAACACATGGTTTTTCATCGTTCTTGATGAATCTAGATAATCTAATTATCTCATCAAAACGACGATTCCAGCTTCGAGATACCGGTTTAAGTCTATAAATAGACTTTTGGAGCTTACAAAACAAGTTTGAAGTCTCACTGGATACGAAACCCTCTGGTTGTTCTATATAGATATCATCCTCAAAGAATCCATTTAGGAAAGTGGTTTTCACATCCATCTGTCATATCTCAAAATCGTGATATGCAGCAATGACTAAAAGAATCCTAATGGATTTTAGCATGGCTACTGGTGAAAAAGTTTTATCATAGTCAATCCCAGGACGTTGAGTGTAACCTTTCACTATCAGTCAGGCCTTAAAGGTTTCCACCTTTCCATCGGGCCCTCACTTCCTTTTGTAAACTCATTTACAACTAATAGGTTTAACTCCTTCAGTAAGTTCAACTAAGTCACAGACTTGATTGTCATGCATTGAATCCATTTCGGATTTCATGGCTTCCTGCTATTTTCCCGAATCGATATTCAATATCGCTTCTTTATACGTAGTCGGATCTGTTTCCTCTAAGAGGAGAACATCAAAGATCGTATCAGATGTTAAAAATAGTCTTTCAGGAGGCCTTGATATTCTTTCGACTCACATAGAACCTGTATTGTAGATCATTCACCTAATTGGATCTCTAGTTCCATCTCAGATTCCTTATTGTTGGGATCAAACTCATCAAGTTCAATCTTTCTACAACTCCTACTATTTCTCAAAAATTCATTTTCAAGAAAAGTGGCAAAGCGAACAACAAATATATTTTGTTGCTCAGAATCATAGAATTGATATCCCAAAGAATTTTCAGAATATCCAACGAACCTATATTTATACCCTATGTGTGCTAGTTTATCTCACTGCACGATTCTAACATATGCAAGACAACCTCAAATCTTTAAATGCCCAAAACTTCAATTTCTACCAAACCATATCTGATAGGGGGTCGTAGAAATAACATTTGATAGAACTCTATTAAGTATGTGGGCGGCAGTAAGTAAAGGGTAACCCCAAGGGTAATAATGAAGATCTATATAGCTCATCATTGTTCGCACCATATCCAATAAAGTACGATTTCGACGCTCAGACACACCATTGTGTTGAGGTGTTCCTGGTGGGCTATATTGGGCTAGAATTCCATTCTCTCTTAAATAACTATTGAATTCTTCATTGATGTATTCACCGTCTCGATCTGATCTAAGGCACTTGATGAATTTACTAGTTTGTTTTTCTACTTCGTTTAAGATATTTTGAACTTGTCAAATGTTTCCGACTTATGTCTCATCAAATAGACATATCCATATCTAGAGTTATCATCCATGAAAGTCAAGAAGTATGTTGAACCATCATGAGTGGCATGATTTAATAGACCATACACATCGCTGTGTATTAGTTCCAATAAATCTCCAGCACAGTGTCCAACACCAAGAAATGAGGCCTTTGTCATCTTTCCTTCGATACATGAATCAGAAATCAGATAAGGATCTAAGGTAAGATTTTCAATCAATCCATCATTTACCAATTTAGATAGAAGTCTAACACCTACATGGCCTAATCTCATATGCCATAATTCAGTGTTATTTAATTCACATTTCCTACTTGTATTTTCCTCTACATTAAAGACATCTCTATATGTTTCCAAAATATAGTGACAGTTTGATAAAGAATATTCACATTTCAATAAATTATCGTTATCATATAAACATAAAGTTTCATCTTTAATGTTTATTTTATATCATTTTTATCTAATATTGGCAATGATATTATTTGTCTGATAAGTTAGGGTACATAATAACAATCTTGTAAATTTAATTTACAATCATTGGGAGATCTAAAACAACCGTTCATATGGTTTTAACATCCAATTTCTCTTTATTGCTAACTCTAAGATGGATCTCCCATTTATTCAGCCTTCTTTTTACCCTCATTACATGCAAAGAGTTGCAAATATTATTAGGACTGCCAGTGTCTAACACCCATCCACTATCTACATCTAAGGCTAATGAGATGTTAATAATTGGAAAAATACAAAGCGTACCTGAGGGTCCTGCTTTTCCTATCAGCTCTGGACAATTATTTTTCTAATGTCCAGACTTCTTGCAATGTAGACGTTGATCACGAGCTATTTGCGGTTTTGCACCTTTACGCTTCTTGTAGTTTTTCTTTGCAATCTTCTTCTTCCCATCTTTATTTTCTTTGACTTCCCATAAGTCTTCAAAGAGCCAACTCCACCATGGAGGTACAAAGTGGGGTTGTCTTTTTTGATATCATGCTCCACCGTGCGTAACATGTTATGAAGTTCTTCATAGCTGACTTGCATCGAGTGCATATGGAAGTTTAATATAAAGGCATCATAAGATCCAGGCAAAGAAGACAGAATCAAATTACGGCTCAGTTGTTCATCAATCAAAATGCCCCGTCATTCTAGATATCAGATTTGGTCGATCATGTTCAAAATATGAATGCTGACAGCTCCTTCATCATTGAGTTCAGCACATAATAATTCTTTAGACCTCCAATAAATTTCGATCTCTTGATTTGCTTCGAACAACTCCCTAAGTGTTCGCATAATACTCTAAACATCCGGTACCTCTATGTACTGTCTCAGCAAATCTGGAACCATCGATCCCAAGATGTAGGATTTCACCTTCAGGTTATCATCCTTCCATCTATTAAAAGTTTCTCGCTCTTCTAGAGTGGAGTCAGTATCGATTTCAACAGGCAGTGAATTGACAGTGACATAAGTCAACTTTTCAAACTCCAAGACAAGGCGTATGTGTTGGATAATTATGACACATAGCGTCACTATTTGTACAGATCATTGTGTTGTTGTACAAATTAACTATGTGACAAAGGAGATTGCACTCTTATCATTTGTGATTAGATCACCTAGATATATAAATGATAGGAGGTCCATATGATTTGTTCCTGGACTGAGAATGATATGAGACAGTATCAGTCCACGAAGGATAAATCATTAAATATCCCTAGTTAGAGTATTATCAAGATTGGACATCGATAAATACGTAAAAGACTAGTATTGCACTTGTGCATGTTGTGAGGGCACAACGACATAGTTCTCGTATATTTGGGTATAGGATACTCATGCAACCTACTCGTAAAAGTAAAATCACTTGGAATTCCGATGGGTCTATCCATAGCGAAGCTGTTTCCTGTACCATCGGTAAAACACAACCTCCTATTACACTTACATGAGTATGAGGAATGGACGAGTCTAGAACATGCTAAAGATTGGTATAATCAATATGCGAGAGTAGTTGGGTTTAGCACTCGTACACAAGGTGGCACTTATATCCGTGGTACAAAAGAGTGGAAGATTAGGACTTGGGTGTGCAGCAAGGAATGGCATAGGAAAGAAATAAATTTGGAGGTGCAAAGGGAACGAGCACATACAAAATGTGGATGTGAAGCTGTATTTTCCGTTCAACGACAATCAAACGAGAAGTGGTGGACATGGAATTGGAATTCACGTCATACTCACCATTTGATTACGCCATCTAAAGTACACTTGCTTAAATCACATAGGCAAATTAACCAGTTCCACCAAATAGAGTGTGGTGATACAGACGATGCAGGCATCCGGCCGAGGCTAGCCCATGAGTTAATGGCAATTTAATCTGGAGGTAAAAATCACTTGGGGTTTACGCATAAGGACTTAAAGAATTATCTCCATCGTCGAAGGAATGAATCTATGGGTGCTGATGCGCTTCAAGAGGTTCTAAATTATTTTGGGGGAAATGAATACAATAACTCTAAGTTTTTCTTTAAGGTACAAGTAGATGAAAGTCAACTCATTGAAAATATCTTTTGGGCTGATCATGTCATGCAGAACGACTATGATATTTTTAGGGATTTCGTTTCATTTGACACCACATATAGAACTAATAAGGAAAATATGCCATTGGGAGTATTTGTTGGAGTGAATCATCATGGGGAGCAAATAGTGTTTGGGGCATGTTTATTATATAGTGAGACATCTGCTTCATTTGAATGGGTTTTTCAAACTTTTCTACAATGTATGAACGAGAAGGCTCCAAAATCCTTATTTACTGATCAGGATGCTGCCATGCTTGCAGCAATTCTTGTTGCATTACCTGACACAAAGCATTATCTTTGTGCTTGGCATATCGACCAAAATGCAATGAAACACCTTGGTTCGTTATTTGGCAACAAAGAGTTTAAGTCTGCTTGGTATGAACTTCTGTATAATGGAGATATCTTAGACTTTGACAAAGCTTGGTCCAAGATCATTGCTGATCATGATCTACATCATAATGAATGGTTGCAACGAATTTATAATAGACGACATATGTGGGCCCCAATGTTTGTTAGAGAGACTTTTTGTGCAGGGAAATAAACAACACAACTGAGTGAAAGTTTTAATTCAAGGTTACGTACTTACTTAAAATCAAATATGGACCTGGGAAGATTTTTCAAGCAATTTCAGAGGGCGGTAGACTTCTTGCGGAACAATGAATTAGAGTCGAATTTTCAAATGCTAAATGAGTTACCAGGCAAAGGGCATGGAGATCCCATGTGCACTCATGCATCAACTATATACACTCCCAAGATTTTTAAACTTTTTCAAAAGGAGGTAATACAAGTGGAATGGATTAAACTTGATTCGAAAAATATCTCTGAAGAACTTGAGGTGTATGTAGTACACAACTGTGAGGATTCACATGATTGCAGTAAAGCTAATAAGCATATTGTCACTGGAAAGCCTGGGTTTTACAGTTGCAGTTGTAAAAAATTCACTTTTGCAGGAATAATATGTTGTCACATAATCTTTGTGATGAAACGTACAGGTACAAGATTGGTTTTACGTTTGCCGAATGAGTACATTATACCGCGATGGACGAGAAACGCACAAAGCAGTATTACCTCATCAACTCCATTGAAAGTTGATTCAGAGATAGAGGGGCCATTAGATATCGGAGATATACAAATAGTTTTACCTGTGCCATTTCCAAATATGTTTCTAATCCAAATACATGGGACTCCATTGAACATAGCTTGGTCATGCTCAATAGTGCTCTTGAGAAGTTCTCAGTTGTAGGACCCAATGACGTGGATAAGTTGAGCAAGTTCCCAAATATCTCGAATGTGGTACATGTTGACGGGAAAGATGTTGTGGTGAAAGGGTTAAAGAAAAAAGAATCAAGATTTAAAGGCAACAAACGCCTTAAATCGTGTCTTGAATTAAGAAAACGAACAAGGTCATTTCGAAATCAATCATTGTCTCAACCAGCTGTTCGTCGACAACTTGCATTGGAAGACGTGGAAGATGATGAAGAAGATGATTTTGAGGGCTCGAGATTTAGAACATTGGGAGACTTGATGGAGGATAGTTCAAGCACACCATATTAGTTTCTATAATTAGTTCAGTAGTCTTTTTTGTTTTTTGTTTTTTTGTGCAAGTCTTTGGCTCTATATTGTTGAAAATGTCTCTAATGTGACATGTGATAAATGTATGCTTGTGGAGTTTCTTATCAAATTTAATATTGAATCTCCAGTTATCCAATTCTAGAGTCGAGGGAAATTGTATTTGAGTATTTTGACATTTGTTGCTTGAAGAGTCCTATGTTTCAGTATGTAAACAATTGAGGAAGTTCCTTGGTCTATCTTGAAATCTATTTGAAGATAACGAACACTTTTCTAAACTTTTGTCTAATCTTTTCTACAAACATAAGCTCATGTTTGCTTCTTGTGTCTGTGATCACCTGAGGACTGATGTATTTGTTGCCTATCATCAGCAATTTATCAATAGTATTCGTTGGTGATTAATTGGAACTTCTTTTGACGTGCAGTGAAGATTATTATGAATATACAAGAGAGGTGTTCCAATGGAGAAGGCATACAAGGAACATGTCTCAAGGTGAATCCTTCAGTCGAAGGACTGTAAACTTAGGAAGAAATCACAAGATGTTTGGAAATACTTGCGACATATATAGTTCCAATTGCAATGACCAAGACATACGAGATATAACAAATAAGGTGATTCAGTAATTGTCATGAAAGTATATTTTTTATTTTTTAAGTGTTTTAGGATGGTTGTGAATTTTGATGTGTTCATCTAGCAAGTTTTTCTATGAGCAAATTATTATTTCATCTGATATTTTATTTGCATAATGCAGTTTTTGAAAGGCATACCAGATGATATATTTTACCAAACAAAAAGAATATCCTCCAAATGTTATATATTCATTTATTGTAATTGATGTACAAGCAAAAATTTGACAACAATTCTCAATCATAATTAGCCTCACAAAATCAAACTAGTCTATGTAATTACAAAAATTAACCCAAAATTTGAATTAAAACATAACAAAATTTGATCAACAAGTAGTGTTCAAGTTGAATGAAATGATCAGTGGAGGGTCGCCGGTGATTTATGACAAGAACAAGATGTCAAGATTTGGTGTGTTGGACAAAAATGCTGCAGATGCTTCCAAGATCAAGTGGATTGAAGCTCCGGATTGCTTCTGTTTCCATCTTTGAAATGCTTGGGAAGAGCCTGAGAATGATGAAATTGTTGTTATTGGGTCATGTATGACGCCTGCTGACTCCATTTTCAATGAATGTGATGAGAATTTGAAGAGTGTTTTATCTGAAATTAAACTCAATTTAAAGACTGGCAAGTCCACTCGCCGCCCTATAATTTCTGAGGCTGAACAAGTGAACTTGGAAGCTGGAATGGTGAACAGAAACAGAGTGAACATGAACCGGAACATCAACCAACTCAACCAGAACAGTGAAATAGAACAGCGAAACAGAGTGGAGTAGAATAAAAATCAGAAGAAAGAACAAATAAGCGAACCAATAACACCCAAAACACTGGACCAGAACCAGCAACACCCAGAAATAACAAATCAGTGAACCAGCATTACCCAGAAACGACAGTAGACCAGAACCATCAATACCCAGAACCGACAATGGACCACAACCAGAACCAGCAACACAACCTACCTACCAGAAGCCAATAAGCGAACCAGCAGCAGCCAACAGATGCAGAATCCCCCAACTCCTCACTCTCAAGAGCGAATCAAACCCAGATTTTATGTCAAACCCGTTTTATCAATGGACGCAATCTCCACCTTCTTCGGCTTCCCCCATCCGAAATCTGACCCGAATACATCAAATCGGTTAGACCCGACTACTGAAAGCTTCTCTACAACAAAAGCAATCCCATTTTCTCCCATCAAATCACTTGCTTTTGTAGCAGTACCATGTCCACCAACGCAGTTGCCAAAATAATTAACAGGAAGGGGAGGATTCAAACAACCCCTACAATCCGCTGCGACCCCAAACATAACAGTTTTATCGGCTTCTTCTCTTTGAGCTTTCACTAGCCCAACTCTTCAAGTTTCCTGCCGATGGAATCCCTTCTCTGCCAAAATCAAATATGATAGAGGGATAGATTTTGTGAGCTGATTGATGAGTCTGAGAAGAAAAGGGTTTTATTTTTGGCTTATAAGTGAGCTGAGAAAAATGGTTTTATTTTTGGCTTATAATTTGGCTTGGCTTTTGGCTAAGCCACTTATGAAATTCATTAATTTGTTGTCAAAGTAATAGCCATTGGATTGATTTTATGATATGTGGCAAAATCTTAATCATTAAAAGAATGTAAATGAGATAAAAACAAAAGGATGGTAGCCCATCCCAAATAAATATAGCAAGCAGGATAGTTAAAGAAATCCAGGCATATTCAATATTTGATGAATTTAGGACAAAGGATTTTATTATTAGGTGAACACATAAGCTTTCACTTACATTATCTGTTTCTTGCCATTCACAACCTCAATCTATAAAAGCTGCATACTTTGCTAAAAGAAAACAGTTTTCCTTTCCATTCTGTAAATATTTTAAGGGTTATTTACGTTTTACTACTAAAGTTATGATCAAATAACAATTGGGTACTATGAATATTAACATTTTACATTTTACTACTAAACTTATAAAAATTTAACATTTTACTACTTTTCCATCCAAACCGTTAGTTGACCTTTAAAAAGACTGTTTTATCATCCAAATAAAATAAAAGTGAAAATTATAAATATACCCTTTAAAAAACATATCTAAATCTTATATATAACAATAAAAGAAATACAATCAACAATCACATTTATAAAAATACTTCAATCTCTAAATTATCCATATAACCCAATAAAATAAAGAATTTAATTTACCAAATAATTAATAATTAAAATTCTCATAATAACCAAAATACTTTAAAGTATAACAATAAAAGAGATATACTCAAGAATCATTATTTCCAATATTCAGCCGTACGATTACCACCGTTGATTAGAATATTTATAATTTATAATAATGTGTGTGTGTTAAAACTCTTTTATCCTTAGTATGTCAATATGATGTCATGGTCAACTAACGGTCAACTAACGGTTTGGATGGAAAAGTAGTAAAATATTAAATTTTTATAAGTTTAGTAGTAAAATGTAATATATTAATATTCATAGTACCCAATTGTTATTTGATCATAACTTTAGTAGTGAAACGTAAATAACCCATATTTTAAATACCAACTGCGGATGAATAGTCTGCAGAAATGTCATCAATAACAAATTGGTCAGAGCTGTAGAATCACTAATCTTCTTAAAGAAGCCTAGTATTGCCTGCGAACAAATTGAAGATCAAACGGAGGATGAAGATCAATATTGAGAATAAATTTCTGATAAATTGAACATCTAGCTTCTGTTCTAAAAAAATATGTACTCTTTGAGCCCAGAAATTGATTTTTCTATTATTCCAACTACAATCTCATCTTTATCTTTGCTGTGATCTTCTAGTTCGGTACTGAAAATTCCTACACTCGCATTTGTGTCAATTACCTTGAAAATATGTTAAATTCAGTGCTTAGTTGAGTTTTATATTGAACTTTTTACAAATTATAATTGATAGTTATTGAATAAGAATTTATATGTTATTGAATCTTAATCGTTAGTTGTTATTAATTACGATCCAAATTCAATAATAATAATAACAATACACCTTTAACATAATTGATGATGCTGGATGTAAGATGAAAATAGAAACTTTTTTAAAACTAATGCAACAGCATTACCATTCACAAGGAGTCTCTTCCAAAATAATAATCATCTCTGATAATTTATCAAAACAAATTTTTTCTTCTGAAAAAGCTTGAGTATTATTCAAAGGCAGTAATCTCTTCTTCTATTGTAATTACTTTTGTAACAAAGAAAAACATCAAACCAAAAATCTCTGTGCAAGCTTATACATTAATTGATCCTACAAGTTAAAATTTCCGATCAGTCCTTGCCTTTAAGGCCATGACTTTAGGGTGTGTTTGGTTCCTGGGAATGAGCTGAGTCCGGAATTGAGTATCGGCAAATGATGAGGTTAAACCAAGAATATAAAGGTTTGTATAATGAGTTTGAAGTTTGTATAACAATTTCACATGGAATTTCATTAATAGCGCCCTTATTAAAATATATTAAAACTAGCAGGAAACCTGTGCAATGCTCGAGTTAAAAACCCTACATTCGAAATAGACATATAAATAGCAAATGATGAGTTAAATGAATCTTCTTCTCAACTTCTCAGTTGAATGCAATGAACAAAAGCATAATATGCAGAAAAATATTAGGCATTGGCATTCGAAAAGAGAGAAACATTGAATGTTTCAAATAACACAAACTGAATTTTAATTTATTAAACAGAAGTTTGACAGCTATAAATCTATTGAACCCACGAAATATTTGTACATGTAATGATTAAACAGAAGTTTAACAGCCATAAAACAGCTTCACAAATCATGCCTTCATACAATAAAACTTTCTACAATCATGGAGAGTATGCATGGCAACGGGCCGGGCCGGGCTCGGGCCGGGCTAAAAATTTTGCCCGGGCCCGAAAAAAGCCCGGCCCTGGCTGTCATCGGGCCGGCCCGGTCGGGCTCGGGCTTGGCCCGGGCCCGATTTCTATATTATAAAAAATTATAAAAATAAACATTTTATTATATAAATATATATATTTTATAAATAAAAATATTTATTTATTTATTTTAAGTCCGGATCCGATTTTTTTATTATAAAAAATTATAAATATAAGAAATTTATAATATAAAATATAATTTTATAATTAAAAATATTTAATTAATTATTTGAAGCCCAGGCTTTTTGGGTTGAGCCCGGCCCGGGCCCGGGCCCGAGTCGGGCCCCCATTTTGAAGCCCGGCCCGGGCCGAACCGGGCCGGGCCGGCCTCGGGCTTTTTTGCCATGTATAATGGAGAGCAAGCCAACAGCCTTTAATGAATTCCCACCAAATAAACCCTAAATAACCCATCCCCATTCAATGAATTTCCTCCCGCTCCAAAATTTTATGAGAGTCAATATGGAGCTTACCAAGGGTTTTGAAATTTGTTAGGGGATTGTGAGCTGAAACTAGCACACAAGTAAAGTGAAATTGAGAATAATCTATGACGTCATCCACATGGATCTTCGGCTGATTGACGGGCTCTTTGCCCCAAGACTGCATCGCCGAAAGCAAATTTGCCACATGACGGCTTGTCACATCACCTTATTTATACACTGCCATACTCAACAATAATGATGTCGACCTGTAAAGATATCAAGCGGTGATACATGTCAGAGGGAAAAGTCCAAACTACCCCGATCACATGTCGGTCGTCATGAGGTCAAACTACTCCTGACCCGACCCAAAATATCTGAGCTCATCATCCCGATCAAAGAGGAAAGATAGAACTGAACCGATCTACCGGGCTACATTGGTCGGTCTCTGAGATTCGCATCATACTGTGTCCTCTGATCGGCCAGATCCGGGGAACTGGGTTCGGACTCTCTAACTGGCCGAGGAAAAACCATTACTCTCTGAACACTCATCCCTCAAAAGGGATAAATTCCCTCTATGCCTTTGACGTATTGTTCAAGATACTTGTTACAAAAAAACACCATCAACAATACATATTTTTTTTTGTAAGACAATCACATTTGACGGACATAATATTTATAAAGACGGACATATTTCCTATAAGGACAGTTATATTTTTACAGTCAGTTTTGATGTGACCAGAATGAGTTCTGTTTGTTGGGGCAAGTTAACTTGAAGTTGTTGGCTGATTGCATGGCTTGGTCAAATTGGTGTATTTGGGCTATTTTGGTAGATTTGGAAGATTCCTTGGGTTCTGGAGTGTGGTCCATGCATGAGACTTTATAAGAAGAATTTATTATGTCTAAATCAAGAATGAAATGGGTTTTGGACGTGCATGGGCTGCCTTGATTTATTTTCGGCTTTATTTCTAAATAGTGTATTAGCAGTGGCGGGATTTGCGCAGTCTTCATATTTTGGACGTAACTTTATCGTCCAATGTCCGATTTTGGTGATGCAAGTTGCATTGGAAAGAGAACTCGTAGCTTTACAACTTTGAAGCTTACATCAAAGTCCAGTTCGGACTTACTCTTGGTCAAAATGAGGACGCAACATATCCCTACAGTTTTTATATTTTATATTTTTTTAAGGTTATGTGTTGTTTAAGTGTTGGGCTGAACTTAAATTATATTACAAAGCTCATGCACGAAATTTTCAAGTATTTTATATGTTATTGGGTTTATTTTTGTTGGGGTTTTATGGCGAAAATCGGGTAACGCAGCGGAAACGCGGAAAATCAAAATTTTCCGATTTCAAAATTTTTCTCGGATCAATTAAATAAACTTATTTATTTAATTATCTAATTATCAAATTCTGAAAAATTACACAAGAGATCAAATTTCTTGGTAATTACTGAATTGCCCCAAAACTTTGTAAATTGATTATTTTAGCCCAAAAATTATCAAATATAATTTTGGATGATTTTAAATCATTTCTAAAATATTTTTCAACACATATAATGCATTAAAATCAGATTTAACACAAATCCCCAATTTTTGAGTAATTACCGTGAGTACCCCAAATTTTCAAGTAATTACATTTTGGTCCCTTTTGTTCAAAACATGCCAAGATCAAATCCAATCAACCCAAAAATTTACATGCATCATATTCATACCATAATACATCACATATATGAAAAGCCCCAAATTTGGAGTGGGTTATGAACCTTAACTTTTCAATTTCATCAAATTGAGTAATTTTGCCAAATCTTTAAAATCCAACACTTTAATCCATTCAATACTTCACCAATCTAGCCTCACCACTTTGAAACAACTCTAGAATAATTCTAGGTCACCAAGGAGTGGCTTACCAACTCTAGAATGGCAACTTGATTTTCTAAAAATCAAAAGTAAAGCTTTGAAACCATTTCAAGCTTTGAAACCATTTCAAGCTTACTTACATGCATCAATCTTTCATCTTCACAACCAAAATAAACACAAAATGATGCTAAGCATGTTAGAAACAATTTTCATGTTGAAGACTTTGAAGAAAAACTTACAAAACCATGGTTTTCCAAGCCATCTTCCATTAGCCTTCAAGTTTTTCTCTCAACTACTTTTGTATTATGTTTTTTTGGTATCTAATGAACTTATCTAAACCCTAAAAATGAAACAAAACAATATATACTTTTTCCAAATAGCCCTTGGCCGAAATTGGTGGTGTATATATAAAATATCATGATATTTTTATTTCATTTAATTTTGCTTTATCAACTTGCATGTATTTTTCGTTTAACATTTAAATGATCTATAAATAATCAAAATTATTCATAAAAGTCGCCCTAGTGCTCTACGAGTATGTTTCATTAGTGAGACTCTATAGATTCAAGTATATCCATCACAAAATCTAATTTCGTGTCCATAATTTACCCACCCGTAAATTATGACGATCACGGATAAACTAGCTGAATCATACAGGTCGATGTCATTGCATACATATAATCCCTCAGTCACAGATATCCGGATAATCCCAGAGATATAGATGTAAATGTCAAATCTCTATAGGTATTATCCCATCGACGTATCTATTAGCAATCTCTAAATAACACTCAGAATTTACTTCCGAAGTATATTATGGCCACAGATTTAACAGACTGTTAATCACATATGGACTACTTATGCTCTGTACACAGAACTGACGGATCATATCTTGACACACACAGGATATCCTGAGGATCGGTCCACACCCAACGAACAGGCAGAGGTCTGATCTAAATAGATCGGTGACGTGACTGTCATCTAAGTGTGGAAGATGTCTCATACATCCACAGTGGTATCTCAAGTCGAATGACCACTATGCTACTCAACCCGAGAAGATTCTTATTGACGTTGGTGTACCATCCATTAAGAATCTTCAGTGATTCGTTCAGTGTTTATCCACTATAAACACATACACGTCTATACGAGTCTCCCCAGACTCATGGTTCATTGGGATAAACCATAGGATCAAGTCTCGATATACGACATGTACTGGTCTCAACGGATTTGACTAACCGACCCGTGTTAGTAAATCTTGACCAGGAACTATATTTGATAATATACATTTGCCAGTGACACTTCCCAATGTCAATTAAACTACCTTTGTAACTGTGTACTGCATTATATATTATTGGGCCTTTGTCTAATATATACATATCACTAAACCACATTTAGTTTCAATCTAATCGTAATCAGATTGAATACGTATATAAAAACAAGAGGTGTAACCACTAAGAAAGTAATATTATGGAAAAGGGGATGTTCGTATTCATGAATCAGACATAAATACGGTCCGGATTGGCGCTCTGAGCACCAACCCCAATAATTTTATTAGGGTTTTATTGTATTTGGGTAGAATTAGGGTTAGCCACCTATTTAAAGGGGCATTATTCATTGTAATTGAAATTAACTAAGAATATATCTTTTTACAAAACAAACTAACTTGTGTCATCTTGAGGGAGTGGATTATTCCTTGGTTTTACGGAACAAAAGCTTATCAACGTGT
Source organism: Zanthoxylum bungeanum (assembly GCA_019454045.1). NCBI lineage: Eukaryota > Viridiplantae > Streptophyta > Magnoliopsida > Sapindales > Rutaceae > Zanthoxylum > Zanthoxylum bungeanum. The sequence goes on from SKCR01009311.1 coordinate 24,020, forward strand.
GGCAAGCGTTGTGGCGCTGTATCGCTGTTCAGGATTCTCCAAAGAAATAAAGAAAGGTTCCTAAGGGCAAGGTTCCTTAAGGGTTGGACTTGATCTTGGAAAGATTTTGTTCTTACAAAATCAAGATTCGCGGTTCTTGGGCCTTAGAACACATGGAGGGGTTTGCTTGGCTTTATTACAGACAAGTTTTTATCAACTTTTTTAAGGTCAATCACATTTTTTTGTAATGACAATTATATATTTTTTTGTAAGGACACTCAGATTGTTTTGTAAGGACAATCACATTTTTTTTTTATAAGGACATTCACATTTTTTACGAGTACAATCACATTTCCAAGTTTATATAATGTGCGATATAACAACTTTGGTCATATTTTTATAAGGATAATCATAATTTTCTAAAAGTACAGTCACATTTTTTATGAGTATAATCACATTTTTCAGGTTATATTATGTATGATATATCAATTTTGAGGTAATTTTTGACCTTGTGAAATTCCTAAATTGTTAGAGTTCCTTAATAAAAATTATACGTGTGAATGTTAACTGTAAGTAATATTTTACAGATTATGATTTGAAGTCCGGATTAAATATATATGAATATTTGAAATGACTTATCGGTAACTTGTATTTGTATTCGTCATTGTTGACCCATTTTTCTTATCGTCGAAACATATAGACAATCAGGGACGTAGTCAGAAATTTTATTCAGCTAGGACACATTCAATATTACAATTAATTTTGAAAATTCAGAAAATAATATATAATACAACAACTATAATATTTATTTTATAATGTATTTACTACTTAATCGGAATTCATGCTATGAAAATCATGTATGATAACTTTATTGTCAATTCATACTTTAGTTTAGGTAATAGACATTGGGTGATGGCGAAGTAACGACTTCGATGACAAATCGATATCGGTGAAATTAAAAGACAGATTTACCATTTTCCTTTTTCACTAGTGGATTTTTAAAGATGATGAATTTAGTTTTTTTTTTTCTTTTAAGAATCATTAAGAAAAAAATGGAAAAAAAAAATGCATTCCTTGTTATTAAACTATTATTTTTATTTTGAATTACTAATTATTCAACGTGAGTAATCTATTTTTATGAAACCAAAATAACTAAATAAATTTCAAATAATTTCATTCTCTTGCTATTTTTGCCATGCCCTTTCATTTCATTTATTATGTGAAAATGATTTTCAGTCTTAATTATTTGTTATTGCTTAAAGGCTTATATTAATCAGTAGAGTTGAAGGCGTAGTTTTTTGACAAATTTGCTTTAGATATGAAACAAATGAACAAAAATCTCCATAAACATTGTTCTCTTGAAAGAGTGTTGATTCTTTGGAAAAAAAAAACATCATTTAATGAGTTGGCCACACATACATGAAAGCAGTAATGGAGTTCCATACTCATGGCCATGTTCTCTGTTAGATCTTCTCTGACTATCTGCACTTAAGGAAGCACTTGAGTGAGGAGCAATCTGGTCACCGACAAATAAAGAATTTGGATTTGTATCTGGAAGAATTGGTGAAAAATCATTAGGTCCATAGATTGATGATGGGTTCTGATTCCTTCTGTAAATGCTGGCAACTCTCCTTTCTGCTTCAAGAAAGTGACCAAGAGACGGCGTGTTGTTAGTATTCACAGCATCAGTAGTTAGTTTTGAGCATAGAGAAAACAACCAAGGTTTAGGCTTATAATTCTTCTGGTCTCTTGAGGTTTCTGTTCTTCTCCTGGTTGATCTTCGCGAGAGCTCCAGAATGTTAGAAACACCAATGAGGCTCCCGAGTGTGATGCTCTTGTCATGGAAGAAAGATCCCGTGGACTGAAATCAAACAACATAAGATCTCATCTCAATTCATACACAAATGTTTATGCACAAAGGGGAGACTGATTAAAGATTAATGACAACTAAATTATTGCCTAAATGGAAACTTTTTATATGACAGTTTCATTGATCTGTCTGTTAGCCCATGTTCTGGGACCCCAATTTCACTTGCAGGCCTGACAAGAAACTTTTTAACGTTCTAATCTGCGTTAGATCCAAGAGGTTGTGGGCATCTTCCTCTTGTTTTCATTTCATGGAACATCATTGAGTGTGAGAATAGCCATATTTGTATATTTTAATTCAGACAGAGGTGTGTGTTCTTTAAAAGGGTTAGTAGAAGCAACTAATACAGTCAAAAACACCATCATAACGGACCATGTGGAAAGAGTAAAGTAGGTTTTAAGTTGCTTTTATTGTTCCATAAAATTGAATTAAAGATCAATTAAAGAATACAAAACCAAAAGATAAGGAAATGAATCTGGTACAGTTTACAAAATGTGTTGAAAGTAGACAACAAAGCAGTAGAATTAGTCTGGAGATACTCATCATACTCAAAGCTAGAACTTGAACAAATATTTATACATAAATATTGTACATAGTCTATATCTTTTTATTAATAAAAACAAAGGGACTAGACAAAGCTCAAAGTAAATTTTTTAGCCATTTACTTAGTTTATAACTTGAACTCGGGTGGCTAGTTAAAGAACATTACTTAAACCCACTCTGTCAAAAGTCCGAGCAACAATTGTAGCTTTTAAGCCACAACACTTCAATAATGTGTCAAGTAGTTCTAGAATTTGTAAAGATAAGACTTTATATGTGTAGTATCACTCTTAAAATCAAGAATTTTGGACTAATAATAATGTTCATCTACATTTCCATGGCGAAAGTTTTAAACGCAGAGTAAGACAGTGGCATCATATCATGTGAGAAGAAAGAAGTGACCTCTGTATCAAGATCTGAAGAAGAAACAGTGGAGGAGCTGGGAGAGCCAGTGAGCAAAGTGTTGAAAGAAACTGAACCAGAGAAATTGCGATTTCTCGCCAATCCGACTCTTGCATTCAGTGGCCTCAGGCCAAGAGGCCACCCATCTTCCTGCATTACAAAAAACAAATGGGTTCAGTCTTAAAATCATAAACCTGCAACCAAGAGAAGAAATATCAGCACCTGTTGAGCCATGAACTTGGAATAGTTTGATTAAATGATTTGACTTAAGGGAAGAGTGATGTTACTGCAGACAAAGGAACTGTCATTCTAAGCATCAAGAACAGTGAAATACAAACAGCATTACAGAGAATAAAAATGATTTAATTGATTCAGAAATCTTTATATACTGATCTTTTCACATGCTGCATGGTGACTGAGCAGAGCCCGAAACACTAAAAATGTAAAGAGAGAGAGGGATAGAGTGAAAGTGACGTGTTATGTTACCTGCTCCTGGGGGGCATCTCCGGTTCAGGTCAGCAGACACAAGGAAGGAGAGGAAGTGGAATCATTTTTGTACCGGGGCAAGAGAAAGGATGGGTACATGAAACCTCAAGGATTAAATGACTAAATTATCCCCGTCCTATCAAACTTCTAAAGTATAACCATTTTTTTTAAAAATAAACAAATAAAAAATTATACTACAGTTCATTAATTTATGGATGGATTTCTTTATCTTAATTTTTTTTTTATAATATTTATAAGGAAAAAAAAATTGAAAAGAAATATAACCCATATGAGGATTAAAGCAACAGCATGAAACTGCCGTCTGGGACTTCAAAGCCATTTTTTGTAAAGGCAGTGAGCTAATTGTCCTTGCAAATATACAAGTTATTATAATAGTAAAGAGCAGACCGTTAAAGAAAAGGGAACTTCAAAATCGAAAAGAGAACATATATGCATTTGTTGTATTATAACTGTTTCGTCCTGTACTTCGAGGAAAGCCTTTTCCTTTTGGTCCACAAAGCCCTGTCGCTCAGTCTAAATTTTTAAATAAATGAACGATAAAGCGCCAACCAATCCCCACATCCCTTGCCACTGGGCTACTAAGTCATAACTAAAAGGAATCCAATCTGAATTTCATTCATATTAATTATAGATATCTATTTACGTGTAAAAGATAAAAACATGAATTTTATTTTATTTATTATTTAAGTAATTTAGTTTAATGAAATTATGAGATAAGCTTGTTATCCTTAATTAGATAGTTAGTTTAATTATGAGTTATTTTTACTAAATGTTATATAATTTTCTACTTAAATCATTCACATCAATAAAATAAATATCAAAGTGATCGATTGAATTACAACATATTGTTATTTATAATAGACTTAGGATATCTCGAATCACCCTATTAGGAGGTTAAGATCCCTGGAAATAGCTTATACAAATCTGTTAGGATCTCTTGAAATATCTTATACAAATCTATTATGTGTCCTGTAATTGGGCACGTAACAATCTCTTCCCGAATATTAGAAAGAGTCTCCAATATAGAGACAAAGCTCGTCTCTAAAGGACTGGGCTATTGCTATAAATGTACGTAGTTAGTGTTCCAATAGATTTCGTATTGTATATCTGTAAATTTATATGTATTCACAAAAATAAAATCTCCACATCTCTTTTCAGATAATCAGTTTACTCTAAGGAAGCAACATAAAGAGTTCCAAACACAAATTTAACAACAGTTTAGATTTAGATGGTAGAAGAGAGAATACATGAATGGCTTCAGATATTACAAGGAGCCTTTGGGGCAGAGTGAGGCCTCTCTGTCCTCCAGCAAGCTTTCTATGTTTAATTCTTTTCTTTCTCTCAATTTGATAATGTCTAATCATCTATTTCAGAGAAGATTTAGTAATTTGAATAATCAAGTGGGATGTTGAATGACTCCTATCACAGGCATTGGCTCACACCAGGTCTATACTCTCCAATTCCAAGCAGGTCCTGTAAATAAGTAAAATATAGATTTTCAATTTCAGCAAGAAAAACAAGTTGGCGATATATGTAATCATCATCCGGAAGTGCCAGTTCTATGCAAAAAGTATTTTGATTAACGGTACAAATCGCGGTTGCATAGAGATTAAACAATATAGTTCATGGCTTCAAAAATAAGAAACAATGATTAACATGACAAGACTGGGGACTGGAAATGAAAGCAATGGAAACAAGGACATTTTTCAAGTTCGTCATTTTTTTATAATTGACTATAATATGGAATCATGGATAGAGAGACTGACCCAGGATAAAATTACCAATCTGAGATGGCAATAATTAGCTGAGCTAGCCCCAACCTCGCTTATATTAGCCCAGGACATGTTTAATTAATGCATCACATTCAATAAGATGTTAGGCTCAGCCTAACATAGTTGCCGAACTCTTTGGGAGATTGTATCTGACCAAGTGTGTGTATGTGCATATAGAAACATGTGTAATTTGACAACAGAACCAAGGAGAAATTCCTAAAAGAAATTCAGTCACAAATAGAATATTTTGGAATGAACCTTACAGGACAAGATCTACCTGACATGCTTTGTTTTTGGCTCTGGTTTCTGCAGTACTAGGGATATCATGATTTGGTTTTAAAAATCTCTTCTCCCGCCGTTCACATGAGCCCCATCCATCTGAGAACCTACCACCCCTAGAAAAAACAAAGAGAAGTGCAAGTTAATAGCCATTACAAAAATGTAACAAACATTCTGCGAATTTCTTTTACTATGGTTTGCTTTATATCGAATGAGCCAAAAGAACTTACTGCATATATGCCCGAACCACAAATTCAGCCCGTTGAACGTTGCGGTTTTCATCAAATTCAATGTTCTTGTCTTTGATCTCATAGGAGACATTGAAGTAAAATGATATTTTCCTCCAACCTATGCAGCATATAAATCCCCTACGTTATAATCAGTAGTACACTTCAACACAAAAAGGCAAAAGGGAACCTAATTACATAACATACCTGACTTTTTAATGAAAGGGCTCCCAGAAATCATAGTGTAATCAGACTTTTCCAATATCTGTTCATTCAACAAAACAAACATAATATTGTACCAAGTAAATCTGATTTAACAAGAAATCTGGTTATATTACAAAATTCAAATATCTACAAGCCTTAGAGTATGTTTGTAACTCATCATGTGCTTCGACTAAATTTTGAAATTACAACCGCTAAAGGGCCAACTGATGTTTACCAATCACATATCTACTTATATTACAGTTGTAAATTAAAAGCTACAACACCTCAATCTCAAACATACCCAGATATTGTACAAATTTAAGGGCTTAATTGAGAGTGTCCAGATTGTCAAATCTACTTAATGGACCTTTTATCAAACACCTTCGTTGCTATTTTAAAAATGAACAATAATTTAAAATACGAAGCGCTAATGCAAATTAGGAGATTAAAACTGAACCAATCAATAAATTTAAAATACAAATGAAAATAATTACCGCCATAGCTGCGTTTTGATACTCCTTGAACAGCGAAACTGTTGGAAACCTCCCAGCCAAACTGTGCCTCGTAGCATCCTGCTCGTGTCCCTCACTCCTCCCATTAATGCCTGGCGATAAGTACGCCTCTGGTGATGCATACGCAACCTGAATCGGCGGAGTTCGGTGCACTAAGTTCATTGGACTACCCTCTCTGGTTTCTGGGAAGCACGTTCTCGCCATCTTGAGCGGCCGATCGTTGACGATCTCTCCGCGAGAGTCAGAGCTTGGAGAGTATTGTAATTGCTGTTTTCGGTGGTCGAGGTGGTGGTGTTTAGGGTTTGGCGGTGGAGAAGGGTGAGAGATTGGCGTCGGCGGGGATCGGTAATTGGGGTATTTGATGGCGAGAAGTTTGCGAGATTTAGAGGTGGGGGTGGAGGAGCGTGAGACAGAGGCTGCGGCAGCACGGTCGATTACGGCCCATAATGCGGCGTCGTCTAGGTCTTTGTCGTCAATTGAGTAGGGAATTGGTGATGCCATTAGAGAAATTTGTGAGGGCAAGGCGGCAAGCGTACTGAGCAAACTTTGTTTTAAGAATTTGAATTCTGGGGGGAGAATGGCTGAAACGGTGTCGTAAACATTATTTAAAAGACAGGCATGCGTTGATGGTTTTTTTTGTTTTTGTTTTTTTTTTTTTTTTTTTTTTTGGGGTGGGGGTAACAACAATAGGTCCCTTATTTTGTTCAAAATAACAAAAAAAAAATCAAATAAAACAAAGTTTTTTCCTATTAGGTATGGTCAGTTACATCTATCTTTTGACGTCATTATACTATATCTGAGATCATTATAATGAGGTGTTTGATCTCAAACAGAAGATCGCAGATATGGAGCGGTATTTTCAGATGATGCGAGACCTGAGTTCACAGCCTTCTCTTCAGGTCCACCTGATCCGCCGACTAATTGTGAGCAGAGAGATAAGGAGAATTAAGTTATATGTATTTTTTATGACTTTTTTACACATTATAACATTTATGTAATAAAATTTTTATTTTATTATTTGTTGTGTTTATTTTATAATTTAAATAATTAATATATTTATTTTATAATTTCACTAATATTAAAGATATTGTTTAAAATAAATTTAATTTCTTAAAAATATAAAATAGAAAGGCAAACAAATAGCGAAATAATATGTCATCACTAAACAGTTGTAATAGCGACGGTTGCGACGGAATATATTTCCGTCGTGAAATAGTGACGGAGTATATTCCGTCGCAAAATAGCGACGGAATATGCCGTCGCTAAATAGAGACGGAAAAAAAATCCGTCGCTATTATTTTTGAGACGAACAGAATAGATACGGAATTTTTCCGTCTCTATTTCGTCGCTATTGGAGGATTAGCGACGGAATAGAGACGAAAAATTCGTCTCTATTTCACAGTTTTCTTGTAGTGTTAATTCATTAAGTTCCATAAAATATAAGTCTTTTTCTATGATTCTTGTTCATGTTAACTTAGGTCTTCTCGTTCCTTACTTAACATATAATAGCATAATTTGCTCTCATTTTCTGGATCAATTAAAAATGTATACGTTAGATATATCCAAACCATCTTAACCTTGTTTCCTTCATCTTCTCATCAATTGGTGTTACCCTCAATTTTTTCATAATTACTTCATTTCTAACTCGGTCTTTCATACTCAACCTACACATTCATTTAAGCATTCATATCTCAACTATCATTATTTTATGGACGTGTTGATATTTTATTGTCCAATATTTTGTTCCATAAAATAAAAAATAAGAATAACAAAAAAAGAACATTAGTTTTAAATTCTTTTAATTTGAGTCCCCCACTTTTTAATGATCTCAAAAATCTTAATGAGTTAATGCCATAACTTCTTTCAAATCCTCATATCCATCATTCCATTGCACCAATTCTTGCTAAGTAGAATGACCAAAAAGTAAGAGATAACAAAATTGCCCTAAATTGACTGGTTGAAAAACAAAATCATTGGACCTTAACAATGTACTACTAAATCTCTTTTGGCTTAAGATTTACGAACTCACAAGCTCTCTTACTCTTTAAGTACAAAGGTATTGTCTCTAAAATTTGTATCATACAAAATGCGAACGTCCACAGCTATTATTGTTTGAAATATGTGATACCGAATTAATTACGAGTTTAAGAGTTACATAATAGTTTTAATATAGATATTTCAATTGGAATTTTAAAGAGCTTAGTAAGCATATTTGAAGCTTGATAGAGAATATTACACCATTATAAGAAATATGATTTTTAACGTGTAAAGATTTAGTATCGCCAAGTAAATCTTCGCTAAATGTATAATTTAGCGTAACCAAAATCAAGCAACGCTAAAAGTATCAACATCTTGCGTCGACAAGTTTAGCGTCGCCAATATACTTTCGACGTAAAAAATTAAGGCATTTACCATTGACACCTAATTATCGACGCTAAATATTTAGAATCGTCAACATTTAGCGTTAAAATTAGGTAGCGACGCTGTATGTTCATATTTTAGTGTCACCTAGTTAACTATTTATGGCGACGTTAAAAAACATTTAAAATTCGTACTTACCCTTGACCTACATCTTCTTCTTCTTCATTCTTCTTCATATCCTCAAAAATCCAAGTCAAAGAATATCCATTTTCACCATTTCCAACCCCAATCCAACACTAAGCTAATTAAGGTATGTATTTTCTTTGATGTATCACTATTATTATAGTAATTTATTTACCCATTATGTATTTTTGAGTAAATCCCCTAAAATAAGGGTTTAGAATTTAATTAGGTAAATATTTAGTTTATGAATTAGATTGGTGGTGCATATAATATCAATTACTCTAATAATTTGTGTGGGGAATTTCGCAATCTCCATGTAACCCTAGTGTGCGACGCTAAATGTACAATATTTAGCGTCACTTAGAATATTACGACGCTAAATGTCGTAACTTTCAGTGTCACCACTTATTGGTGATGTTAGAGATTGTTTATAATAACACCAGAACAAATATATGAATATCACTCTCTGAAACACTTTCCCTCTCTCTCAAGAGTAAGTTTTTTTTTTTTTTTTGATATTTGTGGTTTGTTATATAATTTTTTTTTCTAGTTTAAATTTAGGATTGTTTGGGGAATTTTACAATCTCTATGTAACCCTAGTGTTTGGTTGTTTACCTCATTGGTTCCTCATTTGAGACAATGTTAAATGCCTCATTTGAGGCCACCAAAGTGCCTTATTTGAGGCACTTAACTGTTGGGATTTATGTCCTAAAGCTTCATGTATTGTAAAACGGAATTGATTATTGTAATATTAATAAATGCATTATTCATTTTATCAAAGTTGTTTGATTTATATCGCATATTGTCCAATTGTCTTGTTTACCTTGATTACTCTTGTACCTTCTGACTTAGTGTATGTTTGATGCACAAGAGGATTTAAGTTTGAAGTTAGTAATCTAAATAGTCCATAGAGAGCAAACAAATAGGGTATTTTTTTGTGGTTTATCTATAGCTGCGGTCCATTCTATACTTGTATGACTACCTTGATCCGGGATCGTTCATGTAGTGACATGGGAATGGAGGCACCTTGTATGATGAGATCATATAGGATTGGACTCAGATAAATACGAATTTCTTTTAATATCCGTTAATCGAAGAAATTCATTTTATCTAATAGATGATCATATATGGATTCGATCTTAATCCTGAGTGTACTACGAACTCCTGCATGAGAGGCTATGTCCTTTGATTTACTATGGTGAGGTTGGTGTTGCATTCCCGACCAATTACTACGTATTTTGGGATATGGTTTGCTATGTAGCTGGGAATATTTTACATAGATATGGAATTCACTCATTCTTACGAGAAGCAGAAGAATATCTTTTTTAAGTGTTGATTCGAGATTTGAACAATTTGAGCGCTAAACTTTTCTATTACGAATAGAAAGTTTTATATATCATAATTGTTATGAATTAATTGTTCATTATATAATCAATGGTGCTTAAGAGATAAAATATTTAGAGGGGTTTAACGGACTTATGACCCGACTCTATTTATGAGATATTCGTGAAGGGCTATATCCATATATAATGATTATATCGATGGACACCGAAGTTGTTCGGTTTTATTTTATCCATCTATGGTAACGGGAGTTCAACTTCGAGTTTTTAGTGGAATAACGAGAAGTTAATAATTCGTAATATTTGATTAAAGAGTTTAATTAATATTTCAGAATTATTGGAGCTCGGAACCGTAGGTCCATTTGGTCCTCGTGCTAACTTGATTAACTGTAGCAAATCTAATATAATTAGATTGTCTAATTATATGCTCACTTTATATTTATATATTATTAATGAGATTAATAATATTTATTGTCACAAATGAAAACTATGTTAAATTAGTTTAACTTAATATTTTCTAGAATTATTTGATTATGAGATAATCAAGTTAGTAATAATTATGAGATAATTACTACCACATAATTGAAGGTAAATAAATCATTATTAAGATATTGATTTTTATTTACCATTGGAGACAAAGCCATATGGCTTACCATGTCATCTAAACAATTATGTCTATTAGGTGGCTTGTATACACCTAATATATTTGTCATTAGCTAATGCATTTTATGTTTTGGTATGGCCTCCACATTTATGTGTTTGCCATTGAAAGAAAGCATTAGATGCTTAATGACAAAGTCCTTGTCTTTAACTTATCATTTCTTATGCTTTAGTATGACATTCATATTTTTGTGTTGGCCATTGCAAGAAAGCATTAGATGCTTAATGACAAGGTTAGTTGGCTTGTGTAAGAGAATATAATCTCTACCATTTCTCTCACTTCCCAAGGTTAACATTTTGCAAACATTCACACAATTGTTGTGACAAAGATTTGAGAGAAAATAGAGAGAATTCAAACATTCACAAGTGTTGTGAGAGTGTTTGAAATTCCTAAAGCCAAACACTAATTGTGACATCTTGATTCTCTAAATTGTTTAGAGTTTAATCTTTGTGAGTGAAGCCCACACTTCGGTTTGTTGGTTTCGAGTCATAGTACGGAAGATCGAGTGGTTGATCCAAGCGTTGGACACCAAATGATTGATCTTGGCTACTACATTAAAGGGAGAAGACAAAGAAAATTTTAAAGATCCATACCGGACCCGGTGCCACCACAAGCAACTTTCGCCGCGTTAAGGAAAGTCGTTTCCTACAATTGGCATCGAGATCTTAAGGTTAAAAAGTTTTCTTAACCCTTCTCATTTTATCTTTAATAATTTATATGAGATATAGATGATTAAAATGCATGTTGTGATTAGTGGCACAATTAGATTCATGAAATGAATGGTTTTAATGTTCATGTGATGAATGTTTATTTTTGATTCATGTGATGAATGTGTTGCGTTGATCGTTAATTTTTCTGGCTCTTTTTTTTAGCATTGGAAATGTAAGACCATAAGGTCATATTTTTTCAAGTGTTGTAAGTTTATTTTCTTTGTAATAAGTTTATTATGTAACCTTATTTGTAACTTGGAAGAGCCGATGTCGCGAAGGACTTTTGACGAAGAAATTCCGCAGAGAACTCAACAACCCTCCATGGAACATGTTTTGAAGACCAATGGATGCCTTGGATTTATTGTACTAATTAGATTAGTATAGAAAAATAAGAGCTCGATCAACGCAATTTGATTTATGTTTGATTTTACAAAATCCAGCCCCTGTAAACTGGGTCGCGTCGTGACCCAACTCTTTTGCGGGTCGCGACGTGACCAGCTTATGGGACCAGAGGCTTCTGCCTCATTTGCGTCGCGACGTAAGTCCGCTTGTGTCGC